>JANSVA010425106.1:0-20064 GCA_025504915.1 Erythroxylum reticulatum | reverse complement strand
CTAAAATATAGAAATACTTAAACAGACGTGTGGGTGCTTGCTAAAAAACAAGCTCACTAAACAGACCCAATATGAGAAATCAATTTGGAAAATTACTTATATGCGTATGGAATTCTCATTGTGATGATTGTATAAGTGATTCTTTGACTTGAGGTCATTAAAGTTATCTTGTACGGGGATTGCTATGTTTTGATACTACTTATAATCTATCGTTTAATCGGTAGTCATTAGATGTAACATGAACTATATGGAGATAGTTGAGTGATCAAGATAAGATTTATCACCCTAAAATAATTAGGGAGAATGTTTCGTTGTTCTCGATTGGTATCAATTCAAGAAATCCTGGCCAAGGTGAAATAATGCTTTGTAAATAGTTTACAAATGTCATTAATTGAATCGATAGCTAATGACGGAGAACTAATATGATTAGACTCAAAATAGAGTAGACATTAACTTCACATGTCTAATCGAAATATTGTATAATGAAAGGATTGAATTATACGAAAAAAAATTATGCACGGACAGGTTAGTCAAAACCACTTTGATATTCCTAAATATTTAGGTAGTCATGATGCGTTGCTAGACACCAATCTTGTTCTATGATTATAAATTGTTTAATTGAAGAATTAAAGATAAATTAAAAAGGGTTTTAATTTATCTAATTTTAATTATAAATTAAAATTAGATTTCATAATTATTACCAACATATTTAGGAACCTAATGAATCTCACATATAGAATGAGTTGAAGAGAGCAAAGTTAATTTAATCAAGTTGAACTTGATTGTAAAGTTTTATAAACTTTATGATTAAATATTAGATATTTAATAAATAAAGATCAATATGAGATATTGAATCTTATATGGGCATAATTGGTATTTAATTAGAATTAATTGTAATTCTAATTAAAGTTTAATTGAAATTAGAATTTAATTTCAATTAAATTATTAAAACGTCCAAAGCTTATTATAAATAGGCTTAAGCTCTATAGAGCTAGTACTTCTTACTTAACCCTCTCTGTAAGAGTTACAGAGTTCTCTCAACCTCTTTTGTGGATACCGTTAGAGGTCGAATATTTGTGCGGCTATGGTGGTTAAGATGGACTGGTTTCAAAAACGGTTCGAGGGATACATCAAGATAAAAATCAAGTTTGGAAATAAGATATGAATTAAATTTCCGCTTTATTATAATTTGTGTTGGTCATTTTATGGAATTAAATATATCTTGTTTTTCGAGAAATCAAAAATCACAAAAAAATTTCATGATTATTTCGCTGCGGTCGTGATCAAATGTCAACTCTATTTCCCTACAAGATTAGCAGTTCTTATCATATATTGAGTAGTTTGGGAGATTTTGACTCTAAGATGGAACGACCTTTGTAAAAATTGTGGACGTAAAAGTGAAAGATAAGGGACTACTAATGGTGGTAACGATGGTTGTCTGAGTGGAGGATTATTGGAGAATGCTAAAGGTAACTAAAGAAGAGGGAAAGGGGATCTATTAATTATAAAATATACATACTTTCAATTTTTTAAAATCTGTCGTTGGAATTCACTATAGTATGATAATCGAATTCATCAATAGAATTAAAAAAAGTAGTATGATAGAAGTTTAATTTCATTAAAATTTTCATATATTAAAGATCTATTTTGAATGTCTGAAAATATTAAAATTGAAACGCTTTGAAATTTTTGGGTTAAAATTATATTTAGTAAAATGTTCAAAAAGTATTGTTTACCGTTATCCAAATTGGTCAATCAATCTCCTAATTTGGTCTACCAATATGGTATTAAAAACTCAAATTAATAACTCTTACTTGTTACCTTCATCGTACAACTTCCCAACATCTCGACAACAAAACAATTGAATTCAAAAAAAAAGAATGACCTCAAAATTTCACATCTTATAAAATGTAAACATCCAGGATAAGACAATCACATCATAAAATAAAATAACACAATAGTACTCACAATTTGAGATCTCATAATCAATCTGTCACTAATTAACGGAGTCCCATTTCTACTCTTGTAATCTTCTTCTGTTTGTAAAACGGGGAGAATCATATCATGGAATACAACGGTTTGTTTTCAAGTTCTTCATCAACTTCGGAGGTGGTGGAGGTAACAGCACTTGTGAAGATCGTTTTGATGTAGAATTCACATGGTTTTGGTTCTTTTGTCGAACTCTTCTAATATAATCAGAAGCTCTTGCGTCAATGTCATCAATAATTTTGGTGTTATAAATCGGAAGTTCCCTTTTTGACTCAACCAGTGGAGGTTGGGTGTAGGACTTCAAGTCACCCTCAGGCTCTTGTGACTTTGACCTTCCTGGAAGATGAGCCACCAGCGACGGGCGAACGGTATCAGCCGTTTCGGGAACACATCGTCGAGCTGCTTCCGGCAGTCTAGCAGTGGACTTCAGACTCATACTTGCTAGGGAGATAGCTGATAGTTTAATAATGTTAACTACCAATTCCATCGACTTCTCACAAAGAGATTTCTTCTTTTTGTTACAAGTATTGGGCATGGCAATTACTAGTAGGGCAAGGAAGCGGTTGAACTGACAACTGAAGGACAACGAATAGGAGTTTGAAATCGTCGGGGATTTGTGTTAGAGAAAGGCCAGGTTAGAAGTCAAAGTTCTGTGGGGCAAGTAATGTGAGTGCGTAGAGCAAGCTTTTAATAATTTCATGACTTGATCTTACCAGGTCACTGTTCCTTTGACGATGACATTTCGTTGCGTGAAGAATCCTACAGTCCTAATTGACAAAGAAGAAAATTTTCGTGACTCGTAATAGCGGTTGTGAAGGTTGTGAGCCAATATTCCTTTTCTGAAAAAACGGGAACGGTGATCAAATTAAAGAATATCATGTACCATATAGATGTCTAAATTCTAACCCTGCGATAACTTAGAGCCTTTTTGTTTCGTTTGTGATTTTCTTATTTAGTTTTAAATTTTAATTTTTTAAATAGAAACAAAACCTATTCGATTGTTATTATCAATGTATTTATATAATTACATATTTGACAAAATTTAAAGATAATAATTAAATAAATTATTTTAATCTCTTATATTAATATTTATTTTAAATATATTTTAATTATTAGATTAAATTTTATTTGAAATTTATATATTTTTAAATAATTTAATTACAAAAATTAAACAATATTAATTAATTAAATATATGATATTAAACTAAATTATTCATCATTCTTCTTATTAAAATTAATATATTAAATAATTAAATAATACATATTTAGTTAATAATAAATTAATAAAAAACAGAAACAGAAAATAAAAACTCTTTTTACTGTTTTTATAATTTTTTAAAATTAGAAAAAACTAAAATTAAAAGTTCAACTAAGCCTTTTTTTGCAAAATTTGAAAAAAAAAATTAAAAAATTAAAAATAGAAATAGAAACAAACAATCTATAATAATCATCTTATGTAACATAGCCCAAACTTAGGGTCGGTATGTTAAAGGGTCCATTGATTGCTCCGAAACTAATTTATAATCAATATTATTAACCATCTAAGTTGTGGTTTAAGATATTTCTAAAAGATGTCATTAAAGGCTATTAAAAATTAAAAATACTTGTCAACTCAAAATAATACCAGAAGCAACTGAAAATAAAAGTGTCGATGTTATACTATGCGTTATGCTATGTAAACTACGAGAATTAGATACAATTATTAGTCTAAGAGATACAAGGTTTATAAGTTAATTTAAGATTAGTCCGAACTTAATGTAAACTAAAGTCCACTACTTCCATCTAGTGGCTAATTGTTGGCAAGTCATCATTCAAATCATGGCCAGCATATGTTACTTATTATAGTGTTGCTGGTCTGAAAGAGAGTAATGGCAAACCTTGTTCGCATGTGGCGAATAATATGCTATTGCGAGGTGGTCATATTAAGGAGGTGCACAAGGCAGCCTGATTTTTCTAGGTTCGATTGAGCTGTAGATCAAGCTATGGAAGAGTGATACGCTGCGTGTTTGAATATCCAGGCTAAAAGGGCATGGAGCACCATGGTTTGTATGAGTCATGACGTATGAGCCTTTCTGTCTACGTCCCCATCTCATCAACTGCCTGATCAACGTGTCCCAAACTTCACCTGACCCCTTTTGCAGATATCCTATTCGTTATGTTTACAAGAATCAACTTTCGAAAAGATTCTAATCTAAATAATTTGTTACTTTTCTTTCTTCTCGATGCTTCTCCTATCCTCTGCTTTTACTATCAAAACAGTAAGAGCATCGAAGTTAAAAGAAAGAGAGCAAAGCTTTTTCATAGTCTAATCGGAATCCCTCTCCTATCCTTATCATGGTCCCTAAATCCTCCAAACCAGTATAATCTTAAAGCAAGATGCGACACTCTTTTAAACATCTATGCGCTACTTTATCCAAGAACTTTGCCTCAATTTATTACGTGTGCTATCGCATGACAATGTTGCGAGCAGATCTTCTGCCACCTTAACTTTGTCCCCATGTTCACTTATTTTTATCCATCTAATTTATTGCAATGAATTGAAGAATGAGCTTAAAAATAGAACAGTGCAAAGCAATAAAAATAGAAGAGATCTGTTCCTGACAATCGTTTATACTTGTATTAGTTAAATCTTGAACATCTTCCTTATCAATATTTTCTAGTTTCTTAATCAAAATCTTGCGTCTTTTGTGTCAGGGTATGCTAAGATTATTATATAAAAGATGGTCTGATTGCAAAGTTGTTGGAATTAAGGATAATTTTCACGTTTCTATTAGGATAAAAGTTGTCCAAGTAGTTAAGAATTTTTAGGAGTTTTTTAGGCTAAGAATTATCTTTTATCATAAGATTCATATGTTGCTTGTACTACCCATTTAAAGGCTCTAAATTATTACAATAATGCATCAATTTTGCTTCAAATTTCCTTTCTTGCTATGTCAAAATCTCCAGCAAAATTAGTATCAAAGCCAGGTTTTAAAACTTGGGAATTATTTCAAGTCGATTTCACACCAAGCATCGCTACCAACGTAGGTGTTAATATTTCTCAGCCATAAATTTTGATGTTCAAAGGAGACTTATACAAATTTTGGAGCATCAAGATGAAGACATTGTTCCGATCCTAAGATCTCTGAAACTAAGTCGAAACAGATTATGAAGAAAACGAAGAAGATGAGACTTCCAATAAAGAGCATCAAAAGCGAGGCACCAAAGCACTCTTCTCCATCCAGCAAGCAGTAGATGAGTTGATTTTTTCAAAGATAGCAGTAACTACCACATCCAAGCAAGCATAGACATCACTCAAAATTGAATATTAGGGTTCCTTCAAGGTAATCGCCGTCAAATTGCAATCACTAAGGTGTGATTTTGAAACTTCCTTCATGAAAAATAACAAATATGTGCAAGATTTTTTGGCAAGAGTTTCATCTATTGTAGGATAAATGAGATCTTATGGAGATCAAACATCAGATGAAACAGTGGTTGCCAAAGTTCTAAGGAGCTTGCCATCGAAGTTCGATCATATGGTGGCTATAATTGAAAAATCAAAGGATCTACTAACTTTTTCATTTGACGAGCTAATGAGATCACTTCAAGCTCACGAGGCATGAATCAATCAATAAAATGGAAAGGAAGAAGAAAGTGCTTTTCAGATCAAGGGAGAGCCTAAGTCTTCAGATCAATATGTAAGAGGAAGAAGTCGAGGAGGCTACCGAGGAAGGGGCTGAGGCAGAAATAGTACACTTAAATACTCATATTATAACAAATATGAGCTGAGGCAGAAATAGTACACTTAAATACTCATATTATAACAAATATGAGCACTCTGATAAGTATTATTGGTCCAAACTGAAAGAGGTGAATTATGTTGAAGAATAGCAAGATAACTTGTTGTTTATGAAAATAACTAAAACAAAGGAGGAAAAGAACGACATCTGGTACATAGATAGCGGTTGCTTTCATCACTTGACCGGAGATCGTTCAAATTTCAAAAGGCTCGATGAGACTTTCAAATCATAAGTACGACTTAGAGACAAAAAAACAACTGTAGATTAAAGGCAAAGGGACAGTTTAGATCTTAGTAGGTAACCAAAAAAAATTCATTAAGGATGTTCATTCTGCTCTTTATCTAGCACATAACTTGTTGAGTGTTGGTCAATTGATTGAATCTAGTTATATGATAGTATTTGATGATGGTAAATGGACAATGACACACAAAACCACTGGTAAAATTCTTGCTTGTGCTCATACGTAATCAAATCGTACGTTTGCTCTTGACTTTATTGTACGTTCTTTAAGTAGGAAGATTATTGTTAGTCATAATGTTGTTTTTGTTGAGCAAACAAGTTGGGATTGGGAAGCCAAAGACAATAACCAAACTCCTCAAGCTGAGACTAAAGAAGAATAAACTATCCCTAAAAAAGTGGAGAATGAAGAAGATGATTTGGAAGGATCACATATTTCAACTAAAAAAAAATTAACCTCTTCATCCGAAGAGTCCCCTCCTAAAATATCAGTTCCAATAGAGTCAGCTCAATTACGCAGAAGTGAGGGAGGGAAAATTCCTCATCGTCAATTGAAATTGATGGAGAGGCTACTTCGTCATTGTTCTATTTGTTAGGGATTCGATCACAGTGGAAGAAGCTATGGAAAAGCAAGAATGGAGAGATACAATGGAAGATAAACTACTATTTATATAACGCAATCAAATGTGGGAGTTAACTGATCTTCCAAAAGGTAAAAATGTCATTAGTTTAAAATGGATCTTCAAGACAAAATATTTGGTAGACGAAGGCATTCAAAAACATATCAAAGGTTTTATGCAGCAACAAGGAATCGACTACGAAGAAACATTCTCTCTAATAGTACGATTTGAGAATGTGCAAATAATTTTAGCAGTAGCAGCTCAAAAGCAATAGAAGGTGTACCAGTTTGATGTTAAATCTACTTTTCTGAATGGAGAATTAAAGGAGGAGGTACATGCAAGCCAACCACTAGGTTTTGAAAGCAAGATCAAGGAAGATAAGGTACTTCATTTACAAAAATCTCTTTTACGGACCTAAACAAGCACCATATGTTTGGTATAATAAGATCGATGAGTTTTCCACTAGAGTGGGTTTAAAAGGAGTCCTCCTGAGCCAACACTTTATGTCAAAAGACAAGGTACAAATGACTTACTCATCGTGAGTCTTTATGTTGACGATATGATCTATACTAACTTGTCTTTGCAACTTATACGTAAATTTCATGCATCAATAAAAATGATGTTTGATATGAATGATTTGGGAGAATTACAATCTTTTTTAAGATTGGAAATCATTCAAACTCAGGAAGGAATATTGATTTCGTAAAGGAAATATGTGGAGGACACACTGAAGAAATTCAATATGAAGGGGTGCAAGACTATTGCAACGCCAATGAATATTAATGACAAATTGAAGTTAGATGATAACAGGAGATTGACATGTGCAAGAGCCTACAGAAGTTTGTTTAGAAGATCAATTTATCTTACTCATTCTCGACCTGATGTAGCTTATTCTGTTAGTTTCTTATCTAGATTTATGCATAATCCAATGAGTCATCATTTTAAAGTGGCAAAGAGAGTTCTACATTACTTGGCAGGAACTAAGAACTATAGAATTTGGTTTTGCAAGACAGAGAACTTCAGCCTCAAAGGTTTCACCGCCAGCCATTATGTTAGAGAAGTGCTCTAAAGGCAATCACCTTTAACACTTATTGCACAAATCATTTTATGATTAATAAAGGCATTTTCATTATTTTGATGTTCATAATTTATGGGTTTGATGTTAATCTTAAATTGGATTAATTAAGTCTTTGATTCAAAACATAGCATGGAGGAAATCATGATGGGATCATAATAATGAGATTCCTATTATGTGTAATTATATTAGTAGCTAAATTTTCCGTAATCATAGGATTAATGAGATGGGATATCATTAATCCAGATAACCTAGCATATATTATACTTCTTGATTGGATTAAGCAGTAGATCTCATACGTTGTAGACATGAGTTGTTTAGAGTTAACATGTGGATGCTTACTAAGGGTAGTAAGTACACTAGATTGATCTACTATGAGATAATCATATGGATATCTATTCCAGTGTCAATGATAGTCTCATTATAACAATGGTGCAAGTATCCTTTGACTTAAGGTGCTCAAGGATTTCTCTGATAATGATCTTATACTTTGACTCCATTCATCGGTACCTTTCAAAGGTTACTTATAGGGTGGTGATTGGGTACAGTTTGAGGTATTCGGAGTTAATTGAGTAGCCAATAAAGGATTCACCACTCCTGATAGAAGGAGATGATGTCCATGGCCTCTTGACAGGGTCATTGCTCAGGAGTCTCTAGCCAGAGCAGATATGTTTCATGAAGAAAGTCTTCAATGATACATAGGGTAATGATATCCTCAGGCCAAGATCTAACATCGCTTGGACTAGATGTGACGTAGTCAGTCTAGTGGGAGTTGACAATTTGACCATACTCTAAACCAAGTAGGGTATAGACGGTGAAATGACGAATTACATGGCAATATTATGTATAGAAGGCTTCGTAGTCAAACAATTGACTTTCTGGTCAATTGAAGGTTATGACGTGTTGCTAGATACCACTCTTGATTTACTTGAATTAAGTGTCAATTCAAGTGTGATGCCCTAATAACCCTTGGGAGGATATTGCGAGTACTACACACACAGAAGACATTGAACATGAAGCATTTCGAAACATACAAAACACTTTATACATGTATTACCATAATCTCAACAAACATACATCGCATATCATAATTTCGGAAAGCAACCTGAATTAAGATTATTACAACCCATCAAAATAAAAATTCAGGAGTTATAGACATCAGATACAAGTCCAAAAATAATCTTAAAAATACATATGAACAAAACAAAATCAGACTCTTTTGGCCATCGCGGTTATCTTGTCCCATTTCCTACATCCCTCTTTCGGAAGCTACACGGGGCAAATCCACCGTGCTAAGCATATAGCTTAATGAGTAATAACTAACCTATATATAATTTGACAATTAATCATACCAAATCAAGTTATAGCACAAACAGATATTTAAATTTCAGAACAGTTGCATAGTTAACAGAACTGAGTATCAAAGAAGGCACAATCCTTTCAGTTCAAATCATCATTTTGTTTATTTCAAAATCCAACATATATCAGAATACACAATCACATGACTGCTAATCCATCAACAAAAGTGGTAACGAAACTTATACAGAAGATACCATAATTGGTATCATATCATATAAGAGACTTATGTCTTAATAATAGAAGACACCGAAGTGTCAATAACAGAAGACATCGAAGTGTCATAGAAGCAACTGCGGACCCTTCTAGGCATGCCTATTTACCCACAACTAGGACTCAATAGTTTGAAAACAAAACAAGATCATTTCAGACATTTCATGTGAAAAGCAAGTAGTCAATCATATTCACATGCAAGTAACACTTCAATATCACATTCTTCAATCAATACCTCGGATCTTCATGTCTGAAATCAGTACACAATTTAGCACACATTTATCAATATCAAATTCAATTCAGCAATAAACAAAACAAATCAAGGTGAGGCTATCTTAGGTTACTCACTATTGCTCCCTTTTGCTTATTGCCTTGAAGTTCTAGCAATATCAGGAAGTGATCGCGCTACTTGCCCTTCTATATACAATCAAACATAAGTTCATATTACCATATTTTTCATGTAACTGAATCAGCATTAGTATGAATGTATCATGTAACATGCATGTTCATGATAAATTATTGGGTATATTTTCTTACTAAACTGATGTAAACATAAATTGTACTTCAAAAGTTCTAAAATTCATACATTTAATTACTATTCCAGCTTTTGCTGGAACCACTTCATTCGGGTCAACTTTGCACAATCATTAAGATAAAGGAAATGATGTATTTCTATAACACTTTCTTATAAACAATTGTTCCTCTATGTCTTAAGTCTCTATTGATACCAATATCATTAAATTTGGTTCATTATTCTATGAGTTATGCTCAAACTACCACAGACTATGTACAATTGAAAGTTTGGCTAGAGCATGATCATGCCTCCAAGTTGTACACCTCATAACTCTCAATTCCAATATCCAAAAATTACAAAATTTGTACCAATTTAAAGCTAAGAGAATAAGCTATAACTTTGGTTAAGGCACCTCAATTTAATTCAGCCCACAACAATACAGTTTATTTAATAATCACAGGACATTATTTCTGTCCCTAGCAGTGCTACAGCCTAAGCCAAGACTCATTTTCATGCCAATGTTGAAAGCCTTAAAGACAGAATTAAAATTAGACTTCTTCAAGAAAGTTGTAGAACTATGTCTCAATTTTACTATGAATCCTTGATTCAAATCATCTAAAACTCTATGAATCAAGATATAATCACAATATCGAAGCATGTTCAATGAAAATTCTCCAAATCATGACATTCCAGCACATTTTCTCACTTTCATCCAATCAATCTCCTTTAAATCAATTCAGATGGCTCTAAATATTTACGTAAAGAAAGAAAAATGTCTTAGGAGTATATTGGTTCAATTCTTAAGTTATTTTGAGGTCGGATGACAAAGTTGTGGCTAAAAGAGTCAATACCATTCGGTTTTGGTGCAACTACTCTTCTCTTCTCTCTCTAAAAAACGCAAGTTTCCTCCGTCATCACCAAAGCTGCAGACTTTTTCACTCTTCTTCCTACTGATTTTATTCATTCTACTTCATTTCTAACTTATATTTTCTACATTTTTACTACCATTCTAACTCACCTTACTCTAAAACAACTCAAATTGTAAGATTAAGTACAAATACCAAAACTGGAAAATTTTCACCACTATTCATCATCTTTTAACCTTTGTTTACCACATTTTCTGCACTTATCACTTTATTACTTTCTCAGTTTATTCATTCTGTACATAACCAAAACTACCCGTACATTCACTCCCATATCATCTCAACTCATTCGCAATCCAATTTGTTTTTTTTTCCGTAAAATCAATCATAACCTATCAATTTTTTTTCCAGATTTTTCTTAAGTAGATTTTGGGTTTGGTTTGCATGACCATTTTGACCTTAATAATGGGGTATTTAGGCAACATATTCTGCTAATAAAATGTTCCTCAATGTCTTAAAAGTCTAATGACACTAATATCATGCATTTTAGTTCAGTATCTTGCAAGTTATACTAAAAAATCCACAGACTATTTTCATACCTTGATAGAACACCAATTTCAACTTCAAGCCAAATTTCTAGACTCTTAAAGACATATTTTGAATTTGATTCTTTCATGAAAAGTGTAGTTTTATGTATCTAGTTTACTATAAATCAAACTACATCCAATTAGGATATTCACAAGTCAAGTTATGCCCTAAATACAAATGTATGTTTAATAAAATGCTGCATATATCATATTCCATTGACTATAATCCTTCATCTTGCTAATCAATCACCGTATTTGCTTCTTCTTTCATCACCCACACATGCATCAATACCATTTACATATGCAGCACTCCACAAGCATGAAAATATACACCATTCATGCATGCATTCAGTTACAAACATTAAAACCTCAACAAAAATCATTTACACTATCATAAAACTTAAAGCATTACTTACTTGGTTTATACTTTAGAAAATTTTCAGAAATGGGGAGAGCAAATAATGGGTTTTGGTGATGGAAAAGCAAGGAGGTAAGATAGCGTTATGGTGGAATCAAGGAAAGGAGCTGCAGAAACTTTTTCCTAATGCCTAAGTGTCTCTCTTTAGGCTTGACACATGTTTCCAATGCATGTGTTACATGTGTCCTCCAAGTAAGGCTACCAATTGTCACTTAAATCTTTGTCCACATGTTACACATCAATTGTTCCATTTGTCACTCCATAATTTATCCATTGGTCAATTAATAATTTGTCTCTTATTTCAATATTTTTCCTATTCTTAAATACCTCAAATTTTTAATAACTTTCCTAAAATTCACCAAAATTCCAAAAAAATCATAATACTCTCCAAATAACTTTTCAACACAAATAATTCACAATTCATATTTTAATCTCATTTATAATTCAATTATACCCGAAACAATGTCAATGATGCATGTACAAATATTTATCTATGTCCAAAAATTCATATGCACATATATGTGGATATTCAATTATGCAAAGCATACAGTGTACTGAAATTTCTCATTATTCTAACCCCTAGTATGGGGTGTTACAATTCTTCCCTCCTTAAGAAATATCGTCCTTGAAATTTTACTTGATCCAAATAGTTACGGACACTAAGCTTTCATGGTTTCTTCTGGTTTCCATGTTGCTTCCTCAAGTCCATGGTGTTGCCAGGGTACTTTACCAAAGGCACTGACTTGTTCCTAAGTTGTTTAACTTCTCTAGCTAATATCGAAACTGGCCCTTCTTTATAAGACCAATCAGGTTGTACTTGAATTTCCTGCACAGGAATCTTATGAGTAGTGTCAGACCAATATCTTCTTAATATAGAAACATGGAACATATCATATAGCTTGGCCAATTCTTCCGAAATAGCCAACTGATAAGCTACTGATCCAACTCTTCTAAGAATTTCGTAAGGGCTAATGTATCGCGGACTAAGTTTACCCGTATTACCAAATCAAAGTACATTCTTCCATGGTGACACTTTCAAGAACACCTCATCGCATACCTGATACTCAATATCTCTCCTTTTTAGGTCTGCATAAGACTTCTGCCTATCACTGGCAGCTTTCAACCTTTGTTGAATAATCTGAATCTTTTCTTCAACATCTTTCACAATTTCAGGCTCGATAATCTTGTTTTCACTTAATTCAGTCCAACATACAGGAGTTCTACACTTCCTACCATACAACGCTTCATAAAGTGCTATGCTAATGCTCGTCTGATAACTGTTGTTGTAAACAAACTCCATCAGAGTCAGATAATTATCCCAACTCCCAGGAAACTCTAACACATAACCCTGCAAAATATCTTCTAATATCTATATAACTCGTTCAGATTGTCCATCTGTTTGGGAATAGAAAGCAGTACCAAACTTAACTTGAGTACCCAATACTTTCTGTAAACTTTTCCATAATCTCAAAGTAAATCGAGGATCACGATTAGAAATAATTGAAAACGGTACTCCATGCAATCTCACTATCTCATTTAAATATAAATCCGTGAGTCTATCCAAAGAATAGTCAGGACAAATAGGCAGAAATTGAGCAGATTTGGTAAGTTTATCCACAATCACCCATACCGTATCATGCTTCCTTTGAGTAAGAGGAAGTCCAGTGACAAAATTCATGGTAATGTTATCCCATTTCCATTAAGGAATAAAAATAAGATGTAACAAACCAGATAGGACCTGATGCTCAGCTTTAACCTACTGGCATGTTAGACATTTTGCTACATAATCCACAACATCTCGTTTCATACTTGACTATCAGTAATACTACTTCAAATCCTGATACATCTTGTTTCCACCCGGATGTATAGTAAATACTATATTATGAGCCTCAAACAACAGCTTCTTCTTCAATTCATCATTAGCTGGCACATACAACTGATCCTTATAATACAATTTACCATCACCTTGCACATAAAAATCAATCTGTTTACCTTCCTGAGTAGTAAAGATAAGTTAGTGTAACTTATCATCAGCTCTTTGAACGTCACAAATCTCTTGTCTCAAAGTAGGCCTTGCTTTCAATTGAGCCATCAAAGCTCCATCAGATCCCAGTTTCCATCCATTCTACTTAAGTGATAATGCTGAGATGGTCTTTCGACTCAAGGCATCAGCTACAATATTAGTCTTACCCGGATGGTAGTCCACAATACAATCATAGTCTTTAAATAATTCCAACCAACGTCTTTGTCTCAGATTGAGTTCCTTCTGGGTAAGCAGATACTTTAGACTCTTATGATTTGTGAAAATTCTACACCTTTCACCATACAGGTAATGCTACCAAATTTTTAAGGAAAACACTACTGCTGTAAGTTCCAAATCATATTTAGGGTAATTATGTTTATGAGTCTTTAGTTACCTAGAGGCATAAGCAACTACCTTTCCTTCCTGCATCAAAACATAACCTAAACCAATTCCAAATGCATCAGTATACGCTCCTTACTAGAAGTAGGTTGAACTAATACAGGAGCTTTAGTAAGCATACTTTTCAACTGATCAAAGCTACTCTGACATCTATCAGACCATTCATACTTCACTCCCTTCCGTAACAGTTTAGTTAAAGGGGATGCTATCATAGAGAATCCCTTAATAAACCGACGGTAATAACCTGCCAGACCTAGAAAACTTCTCACTTCTGTTACATTCCGTGGTGGCTTCCAATTAACAATCGCTTCTATCTTACCAGGATCAACTCTAATTCCTTCAAAAAAAGACAACGCACCCTAAAAATGATATCTCCCAAAGCTAGAAATCACACTTACTTAGCTTATCATACAACTATCTTTCCCTCAGAGTCTATAATACAATTTGGAGATGCTCATTATGATCCTGTTCATTCCTAGAATAAATATCATCAATAAACACCACAACAAACTGCTCCAAATAAGGCCTAAACACTTTATTCATCAAATTCATAAATGTTGCTGGAGCATTAGTTAACCCGAATGGCATTACTAGGAATTCATAATGTCCATAACGGGTCCTAAATGCAGTCTTCGGTACATCCACATATTTTACCCGAAGCTAATAATACCCTGGTCTATCTTTGAAAACACTCATGCATCTTTCAATTGGTCAAATAAGTCTTCAATCCTTAGCCATGGATACTTATTCTTCACTGTGACTCTATTCAATTGCCTGTCATCGATGCATATCTATAGTGTGCCATCTTTCTTCTTAACAAACAACATCGGTGCTCCCCACGGTGACATACTGGGTCTAATAAACCCCTTATTCAGAAGCTCTTGTAACTGCACCTTCAACTCCTTTAACTCAGTAGGAGCCATTTTGTACGGTGCTCTGGATATAGGAGCAGTGCCAGGTATAACTTCAATAGATTACTCCACATCTCTTTCAGGAGGTGGTCTAGGTAATTCCTTAGGAAATACATCTGGAAATTCATTCACTACAGGAATGTCAAGCAGTTTATCCTTACCACCCTCCTTCTGGGAATCAAGCACAAAAGCTAGATAAGCTTCACATCCCTTCCTAAGGAGCTTTCTAGCTTGCATAGCAAATACCACATTAGTTAAGGAATTAGTGCGGACACCATGCAATACTATCTCAGACTGATCGGGTCTCCTAAACATAACTGTCTTAGTATTACAATCAGTTACTACCCGATGCTTAGATAACCAATCCATACCCAAAATTATATCAAATTCATGAAATGACAATCTAATCAAATCTGCTACATACTCAATTACTTGAATTATAACAGGACAATTCCTAAACAACTAATTAACCAACACACTGTTGCCCAGATGACTGGTCTCATGAATGTTATATTCTATCAAACATTTCTCCAGTACAGATATATGAGTGTGTATATCCAGGATCAATTAATGCATACATTTCAGAATCAAAGAGAGAAACAATACCAACAATAACATCTGGTGCATCCTGATCCTCACGAGCTTTCAAAGCATAAGCTCGAGCCGAAACAGTAGGCACAGCTGGTCGATCTACTTTTTCGATTGGTTACTCTGATTCAGTCTATTTTTCCCAGATCCTTCTTGACCTCTACCACATCCTTTATTCCCAGCAGATGCATGAAAGACCTCTCAACTGGCTTGTGATGTCTGAGCCTGCTTAAGAGGGCAACTGACTATCTTATGATCAGTATTACCACAGCAAAAATAGGCTCTCGTAGCCCTTCTGCAAACACCCCAATGATGTACAGAACAATTAGGGTACTCCGTGGGTTCAAAACCTCGGCCTCCAAATGAACCCCTACCAGAAACAGCCGAAGAGGGAAAGTTTTGTCATCTTCCCCGTGTCACAGATCTCTAAGTATTTTTCGGTGCAAAAGTAGTACCTTCCTGACTCCATTTTCCTGAGGACTGTCCTCCTCTACCATAACCCCTTCTCTAACTCCTTTCTCTCCTAACTATCTCCTGTCTCTCAATTTTCATTGCAACCTGTACCAGGTGATGGTATGCCACTTGCTGTAATAGAGTAATTGCTGCCAGATGCTCCTTGATGGAATCATGCAATCCATCCTCAAACTGGTGACATTGGAACTCCTCAATAAGCACAGATTTAGGGGCATACTTACTGAGTCGGTTGAACTCCCAATCATATTCGACAACTAATAGGTTTCTCTACTTCAAGTTCAAAAATTGCTTCCATTTATCCTTTCTATAAGCCTCTGTCATATACTTAGCTTTAAATTCTTGGGCAACGAAATCCCAAGTCAGAGGTACCAACAGCTGAGGACTCCTTAAAACGAACTTCCACCATTAATAAGCTGCTCCCTACAAAAGGGAGACATCACAATGTACCATTTGCTCAGTTGGACAACTGATCTCATCCAGTACCCTCTTCACCTTCTCAATCTAGAACTCAGCCCTTTCAGATTCCTCCAGAGATATCCCAGTAAATTCCTCAGCTCTATACTTGCTCAGCTGATCAATACAAGCCTTAGGTGTTGTCATCCGATGTAGCAATGTCATCATATCCTAGGATAGCTTAATCAAAGTCTCTCCCTAAACTAGAGGAGGAGGTGGCATCCCAGCTTCACCTCGATTGACCCCCGAGGGTCTAGGTATTTATGGACGAGTTTGCTCCGGCTGATTGCTCTTAGCAACTTCATCAACAGAGTCGTGAGATCCTTCCGTTGTAAATTCTATAGATAAAATATGGGACACCACATTAGGCCAAAACATAACTTGTACACTCAATAAAAGAAATAGTTAAGCACTGGTTCAACCAGAATCGCCTAAACCATGTTCTGATACCAAAAAGGTGTGACGCCCTAATATCCCTATTCATGAACCGCAAGTGCACGATTATTGAAGTGAGTAATAAATCAGTAAGAACTGAGTCGTGTCCACAGGGATTATGAAGAGTTCAAATCTGTGCTAGCTGATAGTGTTTGAAATCAGATAAGATGAAATTTTGGAAAAATAAAATTAATGTAAAGAAAAAAAATTTAAAACTTAAATAAATTTCTAAACAACTACCCAATTTAATGCGAACAAAATAACTATGAATATGACAAATTTGTACAGTAACTAATTAAGAAAAGATTGCATCAATTTACTAATTAAAAGTTTTAACGGTAAAGGAAATGACTTTCTCTTAGGGAATGATATTTTTTTCAACCTTAATATTGAATTATCTATCTTCCGCAACTGAAATATCTTAACCTTGTAGGTAAATTTTAAGAGTAATTAATCCCCTTTTTCCAAAGATGAATTAATTTATCTACTCTACACGTCACTTAGTAATCCCTTACTTAAGTTTTTCCTAAAGTTTCTTAAGTCCCAGACCTTCAATTTTCACCTCCTAAGTTTCTTGGATCTCCCATCTCACAAAAAATCCTAGTCGAAATTTCTTCAATCTTCTAGCAAAAACTCCCTTTTTCGAAAAGTGAATTTATACCAAGGCAATTTCCAATAATCCAAAGGAAGAACAAATAAACCCAAGGAAAAATCAACAAGTATATGAATATTAAGTCATGGATTCAACAAAATTCAATATTAAAGCATCAATAAAAATATCAAATCCCTAAGAAAAATTAAGGTTTAGCCACAAATCATCATGTCAAGCAATTCGCAAGCATAAACCTTAGATAAATTCATGAAGGAATTAATTAAAAATAAAAAGCACAACTCCAAAATACAGCAGAATAATGTGCTCTCCCCTCTCCTTGGGTGACTGCTTGCATTGCTATGAATGGAGGTTGAGTGGTCCTTCAGTGGAGTTTGGAATGTCTTTTAATGGATGCAGTATCCATGAGTGAAGCCTGTGTCTTCTTGCGTGAATGGAGCTGTGTTTTTGCTTAAATGGAGGTTGTATATTGGTGAATGGAGTGGTTTTGTACGTGAATGGTAGATGCCTTTTTAAACTGATGTGTGAATTTCCTCTTTTTATAGAGGTTTCGTTGTTGTAAAATAAAGGCTGTACCTATGTGAGGGGATGGAGGCTGGATAACGCAAAAAAGAGTGGAGAGTTAGCTATCTTTGGTGGAGGCGTGGAAGCTTATATCAAAAAGAAGCTTTAGTGTGTGTGAATGGAGGGGGTTTTTTTGTAAGAGGAGAATTGCTCCGTAGAAAATGGAGGGAGGCTATTGCTTGATTATTTTTTGTCCCTTATGCGTGAGTGGAGGTGTTGCTGTCTATGGTGATGTGAAGGCTAGCTGTTTTTGTGAAGGTGTGGAGGGTTTTTGTTTTAGTGGAGGCTGCTGCAATCAAGTTTTTGGATTGAATGGAGGTGTTCTTTCTTTTAAGCTTCAACGAAGGCTGCTTGCATGAATAAAATGGAGGATACTTTGTCTTGTAATGGAGGCTATTTCTAGAGTGGGGGAATGAGCTGTGCATGGGCTAAAATAATTAAAAGGTGGGGCCTGATGTTGATCCTTGGCTGGTTGGAATGGATTTTTCAAGGTCAATTTTGACAGTGCATAAAAAATAAACAGTGATGATTTAGAAACTCAAATTTTATCAGTATCTTCTTCTTTGAGTTAGCTTCAATATGAGACTTGAATCACGGATTTTGTCATCTGAGTCAAAATTTATGATTGAAACATCGTTGAAAGGTCATTCTAACAATCCAAAAACTGACACAAATTTCGAGAATTTATTTCTCATAAATTCTAGCGAAGAAAAATCTGCAATTGGTTCCAAAAAATTTATCAATGAGTCAAGAATTTAAGTATGAAATTTCAAAATTTTTGGCTAAACCAATTTCGAGATAAAAATTTCACAATGAATAAAGGTCAAGTCTGCTAGAATCCCCAAAACAGTGCAATTCGAGTCTATTTGTTTCAGTTATGCCTTTTACGTCAACGAACCTCAAATAATGCTAAAACATGATAAACTAGCCATAGGTGAATATAAAATGAGTGTAAATGACTCTAAATTAAGTCCTAAACATATATGAAAATATGAGTGCATCAAATTCTCCCACATTTAGCTCTTACTTGTCCTCAAGTAAGAAAAAGAACAGAAAGTAAAACTACAAAAACCTGAAAAACAAAGTGCAGTAAAACAAAAACATGCAATGCGAAGAAAAATACTTAAGTATGCAGTATTTAAATTAGATCCCCATCCATATCAATTAATTCAAGCATGATAACTAGAACTCAGTTTACCACAATCAACATATAAAATCAATGAACTCAATTTACATCTAACAGTCGAACTAATCTAGCATAATAGAGTTAAATGAAATCTATGCCATATCAAAATAATAAGTCCTCTCATTGATATACACTACAACACTCAAACTATTTAGGCTTAAATGTGTAACTCTCAAAATTCGATCAACGAATACATTATACTATATGTTTGGTTTTCAATCTTGACAACACTATCAAAATGCATATATACTATACACAAATCAAAAGGTCTTTAAAATGGTTATAATAGGGCTTGGCTAAAGGTGAGGTAAAAGAAAGATAAGAGAAGACTAAAGCAAAGGCAATAGAGCTATAAAGAATATCATAAAACTCATGTACATATATGCATCCAGGCACATAATTCTGCAAATTAAACACAAACAACTCCACTTCTTTTCATTCTATTTGGATTTCTCACAGACAAGTATATAATTCAAAACACTTAGAGAATGCTTTTCTTCTGCTTCTTCTTTTTTAACCTCATAGTAAAAACTTTTTCTCTCTCTTTTTGTTTTGTTTTATTTTATTTTATTTTTGATGTGTTCATAACCAAATATTCGGATTACCACCACGTCATCATATGTCAACCAACTCACATCTTCAACTTTGCCAAATAGATGCTCTACTAACCTTGGCCATAGGGTATAAAGTATAAAAATGAGATCAAGGCTAAGTTAATAATGTGGAAAGCAAAGAAAAGGATAAAAGCTCAAAGGGCTTTCTAATGGAAA
>JANSVA010425098.1:0-20065 GCA_025504915.1 Erythroxylum reticulatum | reverse complement strand
ATATTAGCCACTGAGCTGTGTAACTCAACCCATTATTTTCCCTCCTCAGGTGCGAAATAATACGACAGTTGATCCTTGCAAGGCATCGAAAACTCCAAGATAGTTAGAGACTTTTGTACTAAGTTAGTGATTATTTTGGATAGCTTTATAGGCATATCATTATTAAGCATCATTTTGTAATTGTGTTAAGCTTTGATATGTATGATGTTATGTAAGTAAAGTTTGTTCAAACTCTTTGGATTTAGTAATGAAATGAAGAATTGCAGTTCTTTTGTGGTTAATTATGTTAACTTTGTGAGTAAGTTTGGATGGTTAGATTTAAAAGTATTTGTTTGTTTAAAATGTTTGAATGTTGGAGTCTGGGTTTCGGATTCTAAGGGTTTTACCATAGCGAACCTTTCTGAAAGTGACTTCGCTGCAGCGAAGAATGACTTTCACCATGGCAAACTTTTCTCGAAGGGTCCATAGAGATAACTCAGTGGGTTCGTCACGATAAACCTATATTTTGTTGTGGCAAACTCTCCTTTGCTGCCACGCTAAGATTTATTATAAATGCAATACTTTCAACTTTTCATTCACACCACCCTCGCGCGACTGACCCGAATGGTCTCCTCGAAATTCATCTCGAGACTCGGTTCAAATATCTTTTGATATCCGGATCGATTGTTGGGCTCCAAAAACAGGGCCCAACATATTTGATGAAGTTTATTTAATTTTTTATAAAATTTAAAAATAGCATTATAGTAATTGTGATGATATGTGTTATTGAGTTTAACCAAAGGAAACTTACAATATATTTAATGTATTTGCTTCCTATCTGAATATGTTAATTAGTGAACGTTTATATGTTTGTAGTTATTAACCTTCACTCTTAAGCTTCTTTTGTTACCTTGTTCATTAGTGTGAATTTCTCTGAATGGAGCAAACAAGTCACTTTCCATTTAGGTGCTTTGGATCTTGACTTGGCAATACTGGAGGATAAGCCTACTAACCTTAATGATACTAATACAAAGGATGAAAAGGAGCACCATAAGGCGTGGGCAAGGTCTAACAGGTTATGTTTGAATTTTATGCGAATGACAATTTCCATCAACCTTAAGTCAAGTCTTCCTAGCAAAAAAAATTTAGAATGCTAAAGATTTTATTAAGCTTGTGGAAGATAATCTTTGTTTGACCAATAAGCCACTTGTAGGGATGCTTATGGCTGAACTCACGACCATGAAGTTTGATGGGTTAAAGAGTATGTAACAATATATCCCTAATATGAATAATAGCATAGCAAGACTTAAGACACTGGGTATGATCATAAAAGACTCCTTTTTAGTGCAGTTTATCATAACTCACTTTTTACTAAATATAGACCATTACACATCAATTATAACATATTAAATGATAAGTGGAATATTGATGAATTGTTCAGTAGGCTTATTAAGGAGGAAGCGAGATTAAAGAAACAAGGAGTTCATTTTATTAACCTAGTGGGTTAAGGAGCTAGAAAGAAACTCAAACCAAAGGCCAAGAATTTTAAAAAGAAAGAATTTGCTAAAGTTCCACAGGTTGTTGATGGTGAAATGAAGGGGAAAAGTTAGATAAATGCCACTTCTGTAAGAAAGAAGGACATTATTAGAAAGATTGCCTAAAATGTAAGACTTGGTTCGAAAAGAAATGTATATATATATTTCTGTATGCTTTAAATCAAACTTATCTGAAGTTCCTTTTATACTTGGTGGTTTTATTCTAGTTCCATTACTCATGTTTCCAATATCATGCAAGGATTTCTTGTAATCCAAACATAAGCCCAACTAACAACTTTCTGTTTATGGAGAACTAAGTGAAGGCACCAATTGAAGGTGTAGAGACTTACAGGCTGACATTAGCTATTAGGTTTCACTTGGATCTAACGAACACTCTTTATGTACCTTCAATTTCTAAAAATTTAATTTCTATTTCTAGATATGGTGATAATAGATATACCTTTAAGTGAGTACATGGTTGTTGCAATTTATATAAGAATAATTCCTTTATTGGTTATGGAATGCTTATGGATGGTATATATAAACTAAAACCTGACAATGTTTTTTTTAAATCCCTATTTATTGTTAATTATAATGCTAGAATAAAACGTAGTTTGGCGAATGAACATTTTGCTTACTTGTGGCATAAATGTTTGGGGTCATATATCCAAAGAAAGGTTAGAAAGATTAGTAAAGAATGAGATTATACTAAATGTAGATTTTACTGATTATGGATTATGTATGGAATGCAGTAAGGGCAAGCAAACCAAACATAGTAAGAAAGGAGCTATGAGAAGCAGTCAACTTCTTAAAATAACACACACAAACATTTGCGGACCTTTTGACACTTCGTCCTTTAATAGAGAAGAATACTCACCTTTATAGATGATTTTCTTGGTATAGATATATCCACTTTCTACATCAAAATCTTAAGCTATAAACTTTGAGGTGTTTGTAAAGGATGTTGAGAGGCAATTAGATAGTGATAATTCAAATTATTTGTATATGATTTTGGGATGAATTGGAAGTCATTTGATTTATCTCTATATGAATTTAGAGCTTTCTTTGGTTATTTCTCATACATTTCAACTTTAAGGCTTAATAGGTTCAAATGGATAGATTTTGGGCAAGAGGCATAACTTCTACTGTGGATGTCAAATTAAGGTCGTTCAAGTACACTTTTCAAAGAGGACTTTGATTTCTACAACTTCCATGAAGACTTCGAGGAGAGATTTTGTCATCTAAAAGGTCAATATTGCACGTTTCTGTAGAGGCCTAGGTTATGTCCGCTTAACAGACATTGACTGGCTAATTCCAATCCAGTGAGAAGGTCCGCTTGACGGAGATTATGTCCACTTAACGGACATTGCCTGACCCTTTCCACTCCAGAGACCTGAGAAGGTTCGTTAAACGAATATACTGTCCGCTTAACGGATTTTGTGAACCCAAAGACAATATGCCTTCCTCTGTTTAGCAAAAATTAGGTTTCTTTGAGCCCAAGACATTTAAATACTCATTTTTAAGACCAAAAAGGGGGTTGGATACTAAAAATGAGGCTGCAACATAAAAAGGCACCCAAAAGAGGCAAAGAAGAGGAGAAAAGAGGAAGCAATCAAGCATTGAAAACAATCTTATTTTGTGTTCTCTTTACCTTCTCTCTCTACTATTTCTTGGATGTTGATTGTCTTTATGTGTATGGATTCTATTATCATGTTCTGGAACTAAACCCCATTTAGGGTGAGGGATGTATCCTACTTGGGGGATGGATTGGTGTTAAATGAAAGTTCTTAGGTCATGTTTATCTGTCTTGCGTTTCATTGTTGTCTCCTTGATCACTATAGATGCAGTCTTAGGAATTATATGATGAATTGAGAGGGGAAGTATGATTTATGCACTACGAAGATAAACACACTAGATTTAGAGATAGAAATACCCTAAACTAGTGTGATAACTTATGGTTGCTTATTTTTAATGAATTTGACTAGTTACGTTTCACATTGAGAGATGGTAATCAACTAGTTAGGTATTCTTATATGCCTTGAGAAGGAATATGAGTAAACTTGGGCAATTGTTATGATAACTTGTCATTCAATCAATATCATAAATTATTGATCAATCTTTTGAATTGGTGAACCCCAAAGCCCTAAGTCTAAATCATCAAATTACCCATGTTTATTATTTCCAATATTTACAATTTATTGTCTACCTAATTCCAACCATCTTTTAAGTTTATTGTCACTTTTGTTCAAGTAATTAGGATTAATTCAATAGTGAGTATCTTAGTCTTTGTGGGAGACGACCTTGGAATACTAGATTTGTAGGTACTAGGAAGGACTCTGTACACTAGCAGGTTGTGATGACCAAGTTTTTGGTACCATTGTCGGGGACTATATATATTAATGGTAGAAAATATAAATATAAATAAATAAATAAATAAATAAAATATGTATATATATGTATATATATATATATATATATAAGTTTTCTTCCATTATTTAATTTTGAACCCTTTCTTTTTGTTTGATTTCAGAAGCTGCGTGTACTTAAGGTATTCAAGAAATTTGAACAACGATCAGTTGATTGAATTAAATATTGAAATTGAATGCACTTGTAGAAGGAACAATGCCCAAAGGAGAAGAGAGATGGCCAACAATAATCAAAATCCAATTCTGCATGAGGAACAAGATATAGGGAAAGAAAAATTCCATGAGGAAATTAAGCTGAACCGGTTATTGTTAATCCTACAGTAAGAAGGCTTTGAGATTATCAAATGTAATTTATTACTGGCAACCCCTCCTGCATTTGATTGACTGCAGCAACAAGGAATTATATGCTAAAGCAGATTCATCTATCTATGTTTCCACAATTTAATGGGATGCCGAGTGAAGATGCTTTAGCCTTCATAAGAGATTTCTATGTGACAGTTCAAACTTTTCCGTTGTATGGATTATCTGAACATGAGTTAATGATAAGGTGTTTCCCTATTGCATGAAGGGATTAGCAGGAAATTAGTTATTGAGTTTAGAGGTAGATTCCATTGACACATGGGACAAGGTAATGGAGACTTTCAAGATGAAGTGGTACCCAGCCCACGAAACTCTTGAACTCAGGAAAATGATACATTAGTTCTTGCCAAAAGAAGGAGAAAAATTTCATGAAGCATGGGAGCAATTTAATGAACTCATTAACCAATGCCCCCACTATGGATTCGATACATACTCATTAACCTAGTTCTTCTACTATGGTCTCACTAATCATAATCAAACTTTGGTAAATTTGAACGCTGGTGGGAACATTTATAACCTGAGTTCCCAATAATTATGGAATATTTTAAAAAAAGTTGCAGAGAATTCACATTGTAAGGTGATTAAAAGCAAAGCTGCGACTCTTAATGAAGTGGGTTCTACACCCGACATGGCCTACCGAGTTACTGAGATCAATAAGAAGTTAAATATGCTGATGAACGATAATAAGTCTAGTAGGGATCCTTGTACTTTTTGTGGTAGATTTGGGCATATTGTAGCTGACTATATGAACATTGAGGCAAAAATGACAAAGGAAGAGATAAACTATATGAACAATGGTAGACAAGATTAAAGATTCGATCCTTTCTCGAACACCTATAATGAAGGTTGGAAGTTTAATCCGAACTTTTCATAGAAAAATCAAGGAGAGAAAAAACCTACGGGACCACCTGGGTTCCAAGCTCCACAAAAACTGTAGTATTCACCTCCATCTTCTGCGTAGCAACAATTGCCTTCCCCTTAGGAGAAAAAAGTAGATAGGCTTGAAGATATGTTTACTCAACTTATGTTCAAGATGGATCAAGGTGCTTAAGCTAGCTATCAATCCATGAATAGAATGGAACAAAACATTTAGTCTAACTAGTAAGAAATTTAGAGGTGCAAATCAGTCAAGTGGAAAAAGAGGTGAGTGAAAGGGGTAAAGGGAAGTTGCCTAGCAATATCCAAATGAATCTGAAACAAGATTGTATGACAGTCATTCTAAGGAGTGGTAAGTTGGTAGAAGGTGTGGTTCCTAAAAAATAAGGAAGCTAAAGAAAATGAAGCCAAGGATGCTGAAAGTGTGAATTTGGGGGAAAACGAAGAGCCAAAAGAAACCACACCAACGAAAGAGTCTTTACCAATTTCAGAACTTTCC
Organism: Erythroxylum reticulatum; assembly: GCA_025504915.1. NCBI lineage: Eukaryota > Viridiplantae > Streptophyta > Magnoliopsida > Malpighiales > Erythroxylaceae > Erythroxylum > Erythroxylum reticulatum. Next base: position 14,390 of record JANSVA010425098.1, on the reverse strand, counting down.
TTTATACCACCCATACCATACCCTCAAAGAGTCAAGAAGAAGCATGATGAATCCAAATTTTAGAAATTCCTTGACCTTTTCAAGAAGATCCAAATCAACAACCCTTTTACTGAAGCCCTTGTTAAGATGCCCGCTTACACCAAGTTCTTGAAAGAAATAATCTCCAATAAAAACAAACTTGATAATTTCGCTATACTAGCCTTAACTGAGGAGTGTAGTTCCATTTTAGAGAATAAACTACCCCCTAAGTTAAAGGATCTACGGAGTTTCACTATTCCTTATCACTTTGGTGAATCTAACATTTTTCAATGCCTATGTGACCTAGGTCCTAGCATTAATCTTATTCCTTTGTCTCTCTATAATATGCTTAGAATTGGTGAACTCAAACCAACTACAATTTCATTGCAACTTGCTGATAGATCAATTCGATACCTTATTGGTATAGTTGAGGAATTATTGGTAAAAGTTGGTAAGCTTATAATTCCAACTGATTTTGTTGTGCTTAAGATGGATTTTGATATACAGGTTCCTATAATTTTAGGAAGACAATTTTTATCCATTAGTGGAGCATTGATTGATGTTCCTGATGGTAAGTTGACCTTGAGAGTTGGTGAGGAGGAAGAGGTATTTAACATTTTCAAGGTTTTAAAGGGTCTCTCTTTCGATGAAGTCACCTATATGATAGATGTAATTGATTCTCTTACATTTGAATCTATTCCAACATTAATGTATGATGATGCCTTGGAAATATGCCTAGCTTTAGGAATAGATGAAAATTAATTAGATGATGAGCTAGTTGACTATGCTTATAGATTGCAAGGTAATGGTTGTAGGTATAGACCTTAAAATTGAAGAATTGGGTCCTCCTAAACCTAAATTGTTACCTTCCATATTAAGCCCATTGAAACCTGAATTAAAACAACTTCCATTTCATTTAAGATATATATTCTTGAGAGAATCAAATAAATATCCGGTTATTATTTCTTTTTATTTGGATTCCTAGAAGGAAAAGAATTTATTAAGGCTATTATGTGAACATAAATTGGATATTGCTTGGAATATCGTTGATATAAAGGGAATTAGCCCTTTTTTTTGTATTCACAAAATTTTAATGGAGGAAAACCACAAACCTAGTGTGAAAAATCAGAGGGGATTCGATAATAACATGAAGGAAGTTGTTCGATCTAAGGTACTTAAATTACTTGATATTGGAATTATCTATCCTATTTTTGATAGGTCTTGGATAAGTCCTGTGCAAGTGGTGCCAAAGAAAGATGGCATGGCTGTCATATCTAATGATAGTAATAAGCTAATTTCCACTAGGGTTATGACAGGGTAGAGGGCTGTATAGATTATAGGAAATTCAATGCAACAACTAGGAAAGATCACTTCCCTGCCCCTTTTATTGATCAAATGTTGGAAAGATTAGCGGGGCATGATTATTATTACTTTTTAGATGGTTATTCAGGGTATAACTAGATTTTGATAGCCTCGGAGGATTAGGAGAAAACCACATTCACTTGTCCCCATGGTACATTTATGTATAGTAGGATGTCGTTCAGTTTGTGTAATGCTCCTGCCACTTTCCAACGCTGTATGATATCCATATTCTTTGACATGGTTGAGAATACAATTGAGATATTTATAGATGACTTTTCTATTTTTGGTTCCTCTTTTGATGCATGACTGTTCAATTTAGATCAGGTTCGACAAAGGTGTGAAGAAACCAATCTCATACTAAATTGGGAAAAGTGTCATTTTATGGTACAAGAAGGAATCGTCCTAGGCCACAAACTTTCAAATAATGAAATAAAGGTGGATTTAGCGAAAATTGAGATCATCAATAAATTACCACCCCCAATTCTGTTAAAGCAGTAAGGAGTTTTCTTGGGCATGCAGGGTTTTATCGCAGATTTATTAAAGATTTTCCAAGATTTTTAAACCCTTATGTGCTTTGTTGCAAAAGGAAGTCCCTTATGCCTTTATTGATGAATTTCTTGATGCTTTTAACAGGTTGGAAAAGGAACTTACCTCAGCTCCTATAATGGCCACACCAAATTGGAATCTCCCTTTTGAGCTAATGTGTGATGATAATGATTATGCATTTGGGGTTGTCTTAGGACAAAAATATGATAAGAAATTACATGTCATTTATTACGCTAGCAAAGTTTGTAATGATGCTCAAATTAATTATGCTGCTATGGAGAAGGAATTACTAGTCATAGTTTTCATATTTGATAAATTTATATCTGATCTTGTTTGGTCCAAATTCATTGTTTACACTGACCATTCTGCTTTGAAATATTAAAAAAGGACGCCAAACTAAGGTTGATCAGATGGATTTTACTCTTCTAGGAATTTGATTTGGAAATTAGAGACAAGAAAGGATATAAAAATTTGATGGATGACCACCTTCCACAACTTGAGCAAGGTAATAAGATGGGAGAGTAACTGATCAATGATGCCTTTCCTAATGAGAATCTGTGTCTGTTAAGGAAAATGTTCCTTGGTTTGTTGATCATATTAACTTTCTGGCGTCTAACATCATTCCTAGTGATTATTCATACCACAAGAGAATGAAATTCTTATCTGATGTGAGGAATTACTTTTGGGAAGACTCGTTGCTCTTTAGAAGGTGTGCTGATGGGGTAATTAGAAGATGTATACTTAAGGAGATGCGGTTAGTATTGCATCATTGCCATGCTTCTCTTTATAGCAGATGTCATTAAGCTAACAAAACAGTGGTCAAGGTTTTACAATCTGGGTTTTATTGGCCTTCTCTTTTTAAAGATGCTAGAACTTTTTTGTGACATATGATAGGTGTCAAAGAACAAGGAACATTGGTAAGAAACATAAGATGCATCAGTCAGGGATTTTATAAGTTGAACTTTTTGATGCATGGGGTCCGGACTTTATGGGGTCATTTCCAGCATCCTTCGGTAATGAATACATCCTTGTCATGGTCGATTATGTATCCAAATGGGTGGAAGCCTTAGCTTTGTCAAAAAGCACTGGAGCTAGTGTTGTCAAATTTGTCAAGAAGCACATATTTTCAAGATTTGATGTTCTAAATGATGGAATCAATAGTATTCACAACGGAAACAACCTAGGATCAGAAATATACATACAGGCAAATCAATTATAAGAATCGAAACAAGACAGACCTGTTGAAGAGTAGAATCGCTGAATCGCTAACTAGTCTTCTTTCCACAAAATCTACTTTACACAAATCTTCTTATCACCAACAACCTTCTGCCATGTATCCTTAATTGTTTTTGTAACCCTTGTTTCTAGGTGGGCAGAAAGAACAAATCTCGTGTTTTTTTGGAGAGTTTCTGTTTTCTCTGTTTTCCAAAATAATAATCACCTCTCCTCGATAGGAAGAAAAGCTTATATATATTGAAAAACCTCTTCTCTCCGTGTAAGAAGTTACTGATAAAATTATACGTTTTTTTTATATATGCGGTTTGTAATTCAAATCAATAGATTTTTCTATTTAATGAAAATATTAATAAATAAAAAATTTTAATTAAAATAATTTGTTTCTTATTTAAATTACAAATAACAGATATGTGGTCCAAACAATTAAGGCACGACAGGGGCCGCAAGGAAAAATTAATAAGACTAAAATTATAATAAGAATATATACAAGACCAGTATATTCTTATTATAATTAATCAAAAATTGTTCCACTAAAAATTTATGATTGAACTCCTTATTAATTTTAACTTTCCACAACATAATAAATTATGTTCCTTATGTTAAGATTACAGATGCTTGTTAAATAAAATAAATTACTGACAATTTATTTAAATAACAATTTTAAGCTTTACGATTGTCGCTCAACTTATTTCATATGCGGATTAAAATCCACCTGTAGGTTTTACACAATGAAACCTTATAAGCTTACTTAAAGTGCATCATCATTCTCTATATCGAGACATAGATTCCATCTTTAGTTAATATTTCACAAATACAAATTGCCTTAGCCCAATTCATCGAGTATTATTGTCCTGATAATTGAAACTCACTCTTTAATGAATTAAAGAACAAGACAATGTATCTTTGCTCATATTAACTAAATCAAGATTAAGAACGTAAAGCTTTTTTCTAATGTCCTTAAGAATATGTTTTAATAGTCAGTATAAAACAACCATTTTCAACTTGGTCCAGTTAGATACATACAAAATGTACTAACACATATTCATATTATGCAAATCTCCAATTGAATACAATTAAATATTTGTTCAATGAAAAACATCCAAAGACTATACTATTACATTTGCATGGTTAATAGTATAATCTATCACTAAGAGCTATAATCAATGACAATGGGGTACATTTTTAGAATCATCAATTCAAATCTTTATTGGCAACATATGGGTGCCATTTTAAGTTTGGAACCACCTACCATCCTCAAACTAGTGGGCAAGTTGAGGTATCTAACAGCGAAATCAATCAAATTTTGGAGAAAACTATTGATACCTTAAGAAAGGATTGGGCATTGAAGCTTGATGACGCTCTTTGGGCGTACAAGAAAGCATACAGGACCCCCTTGGGCATGTCTCCATATAGATTAGTCTTTAGGAAATCTTACCATCTTCAGGTCAAAATTGGACACAAGGTGACCTTTCGTGGTGACAAAAGTATACCCACATGGAGCTGTGGAGATTAGAAGGGATGATCAACAGCCTTTTATGGTCAATGGTCAATGCCTCAAACACTATTTTGAGGGAGAAATGGTTGGGTGTATTTCCACCATCGTATTCCAAAATTGACACCATGATGACCCAGTCTACCTGGAGATATTAAATTTAACGCTTCTTGGGAGGCAACCCAACATTTCTAACTCTCTTTGTTATTTTATTAATTTCATTGTTTTGTCATATCTTCTTATTCTAGTTTGTTGTGTTTTGCATAGGGCTAGTGTTTACAAGACATCCCAATGATACCTCCTATTAGCATGAGGAATAGTAAGACTCATGCTAAGTGTGGGGGAGGTAAGTAGCAATGTCTCCTTATTTTCTTTAATCTTTTCACTGTTAGCACTCATACATTATGCATATAGTTCTATGATATCATTGAATGAGTAGAAGGGATAAAATAAGAGTGAACCAGGTGAGAAAAACCTTAGATTCATTGAGAAAGTCTATTTAATGGACATGAAGTCCGTTTAATAGACTCATAGACTCATCATAATGCAAAATGACCCTAAAAGGTCTGTTTAGCGGACATTACGTCTGCTTAATAGACCTACAGCTTCATAACAACCAAAGAGACCCTTAAAGGTCTGCTAAGTGAACATTGCCTATATTCAGAATTAAATTACCCTGTTCTCTTCCCTTTTCTTGTACTTTCTTTCTAACTTAGTACTGTCATCCTTTCGTCTCTCCTTCCTTCGTCTATGCCAGCCATCTTTTAGCCCAATATTCTCCATTTTTTTGCTTCATTCTTTTTCCTTTCTCTACCTTTATAGAACCCATCCCCATAACTTTCCATCCCAACCAAACTCTTATCTCTCAAGCCGTCCCTCTCTCTTATGCCAAGATAATACCTCATGTGTGACAATTTTGAGGGATCTTCTTGAGGTTGTGGGTGAAGTATACGTAATTTATAATTTGATTCAGTATGGGTAAGTGTTCTGCATATTGTCATATTGTTAGTTGATGCTTGAAAGTTATACGGTTACGTTGGAATTTGAAAGGGATGAATTGTGCTGAGTTTGAGGGATTTAAATTAAAGTGAAATACTAGGTTGTGTTAGAATTTGAAAGGGATGGATTGTGCTAAAATTGTGGGATTGAGAATTGATACATATTTTTACTAGGTTGTGTTGGAATTTGAAAGGGATAGATTGTGCTAAAATTGTAGGATTGAGAATTGCTTCTTGTTCTTTTTAAGGTTGTGTTTGAATCTAAAAGGGGCTAGTTTGTGTTGAAGTTGTTGGGATAAGAATTCATGTTTGGTTTGTGAGATTGAGGTCAGTTTGGTTGAAATTGTAGTAAGTTGTGAGGCTATCACTCAATGTCACGCTTTAAGCAAGTGGCGAGGAAGAATACGGGTTAATCCTCTCAATATGTTAGTGATAAAAATCTAGTCGACGAAGTAGAGGAACCCACTTCTCAGTAAGCCATGTTCATTAATGAACAATGTGAAGCTTGGTTTAATAAGAAAAAGGATAATAAGTTTGTAATCAAAGTCTCAGTGGAGGAGGGCATTGATGCAGCATATAATATAAGGGCAAACTTAGAGAAATTCCATTGGGGCAAGCTATTGACCCTCAAAGGTACATACTACCCAGCTACAATCAAACAATTTTATGCTAACCTTAGTGCAAAAACTGGTAAACAACCACTTGTGCTCACTTCATGAGTTAATGGGAGAGTTGTGGTTATCACAGAAGAGATGATTAATGGGCATTTGAAGCTACCAATGGGAGGTAATGTCCCATCTCTTAACAAACGAGCAAAATGTTCAAATGATAGTCAATGGGATAAAGATGAGGCTATGTCTTGACTTAGGATTAGAACCACTATGTGATTTACAAATCATTGCTTTTTTATGCACCACAAATACCTTGACATCAGACCTAGGTTGGTTGCTTTCTTATTAGCACACAATGTGATGCCCAAAGCCAGTGATTCGGGATACCTGCGTAACGAAGACTTATATATCTTGGATAGAAAGTTTTGCCAAGATGATTAATTTTTGGGCATTGCTGCTACCTAAATGATAATGACCTCAATATGACAAGTGGTGCACCACAAGTTAGAGATGAATAAATTTGTATTTCTAGTATTATTAAGCTAGCTATTTAAGCATCTCAAGGTCCTCAAAAGAGATGAAGAAGTGGCTTATACTACTGAGGTGGATGTCATCAATGCCGACAAAATGAGGGAATTTGAATACAAAGAAAATGATCTTAATTGGTGGATCAATCCACATCGAGAGAGGGACAATCAGAATGTCCTACTGCACAACAATTAAGAGCTAATCCAGCTCCAGGGGATAATCAGATTTTGGCTCAGATGCAAGAAGTTCGAGCAGAAATTATAGATCTTTGAGCAGAAGTGGGCAATCTCGCAACTTCACAAGCCAGAATAGAAGACATGTTGAGGGCCTTCATAGAGTAACAACCACCTCCTTAGGGACAATGATATCATAGGGTCATAGGATTGCATTTGCATTTGAACTCTCATATATGTAGTTGTGCAATTTACTTTTAATCTCACCCTAGCTTTGATTTTGTATTGGCAAATTGTAAGACTAACTTCAGTATTCTTTTACTATATCTCCATAATTTGTATAGTTTGATGGGGGATATGAATATAGGGTGCAAAATTTGGTCAATCGACTATTTTAGGGGGTTTCTCTACCATTACTTCGTATTCCTTTAATTGCATTGATTTTTTTTATCTTACCTAACACTAAAGACAATGTTAATTCTAAATTCGGGGGAGGATAAATTGATGGTCATACAAGGACTATTTTGCATTGAATTATTTTTCAATTCCTAGATAAATAATTTTTTTACATTAACTAATTGTGCATATTTTCATTAGGCATGTTTGCGTACTAGTACATCTTTCATGCTCTAATTATCACTATAATCCAATTTAATGAGTTAATTATATTATGAATAAGATTGATCTTAAATAAGATGCATAATATGATTAAATTGATTGCATACCTTGCCACAATTGGATGATATAATGTTACATTGATTGAATGAGCATGCTATTGAATGAGTAAACATCACCGAGTGAGCTATTTTGAGCTTAAAGGATTGTACCCAATCCTATTTTCTTATAAGTGATATAATTTTCTCTTCTATGTATGTTTACTTCTAGAACTTGCATTGCATCTTTTCAAGGTTACATAATCATATTATGGTACGTTCATGAAAGTGATAAAAGGCACTAGGATTGAGCTTAAGCCAAACAGCGAACCCTTTTTATACATCAATCGTTTAGTGAACCCTTTGTGCCTAGTAATTGCATTTGAGCCTTTATCTTTATAAACCTACTCCAAAGAACCTTGAACCAAGAAAAACAAATTTACCCTTATTTAATGGTCAATAGAGCTATAAACGTTGTACATCTTATATTCTTATTGATAGGTATACAAAGGAAGAAGTGTGGGGGTGTCTTTTATGGTAATTGAAGGAGCATTAAAAAACAAAAACAAAAAACAAAAATAAAAAACAAAAACAAAAAAAAACAAAAACAAATGATAATAATTAAGAAAGCATGTTCACTTCAGTTTTCAAAGTGAAAGAATGATGGAAATTGTGTTAATAGAGTTGGCGGATTTTCATAATATTATGATGATTGGGCACATTCTCAGTAAATTTTGCCAATGATGATTGTAATATTTGTACTTGCTGCTCTACTAATTATTGAATATTTTAATCCCTATCCTTTCTTTCATAGCCTACTTTACCCATTGGCCCCATTACAACCAAACGAATAAAGACCTTTTGGATTCATGGATATGCCATAGATGGGAGTAATGGAGAAATACATAAGATGCAAGCTTATGGTAAGAGACATGCATGAGAAGATGATTGAGAGTAACCCTTAAACACTTGTGTGAAGGTGAATGCTTTAGGAGAGACTTCATTCATAGCATGTGATTTTGATTAATTGAAGCATTATGATTTCTTGTTTTGCTTAGTGGTGATCTAATTTATAAAGTATTATGTGGCCTTATGTCTATGTTTCAATTCTTACCTATAATGCTTTTAACTTATTGGATTGAGCTATGATGATGATTAGGTGTAGAATGGTGGAAAGGAAATGTTTGTGGGCATCATTCATTTTAAGTAAACCCTCAAGAGACTATAACTCCTCCATTATGGACGCATAATGGTTTAAAGGCTTGTGGATATGCTAAATGCCACCATACATCTACAAAAGTGGAATCAATAACTTGGTTAAGGATTTAGTAGTTAGTTTTCTTCTTTTTTTCTTGGGGACAAGCAATAGTTTAAGTGTAGGGGAATTTCATAAGTCAAATTATTCATATATGATTTTAGGATGAATTGGAACTCATTTGACTTATCTCTATATGAATTTAGAACTTTGTTTGGTTATTTTTCATACATTTCAACTTTATGGCTTAATAGGTGTAAATGGATAAATTTTGGGCAAGAGGAATAACCTTTACCGTGGATGTTAGATTAAGGTCATTCTAGTATGCCTTCAAAGAGGACTCTGAGTTTTACAACTTCCATGAAGACTCCGAGGAGAGATTTTTTCGTTTAAAGGGTCAGTATTGCACATTTCTGTATAGGCCCAGAGTATGTCCGCTAAATGGACATAATGTCCACTTAACAAACATTGACTAGCAAATTCCACTCTAGAGACTCGAGAAGGTCTACTTAATGGACATTGCCTAACCCTTTCCACTCCAAATACCTGAGAAGGTTCGCTAAACGGATATATTGTCCACTTAACGAACTTTGTCAGCCCAAGGACAATCTGCCTTCTCCTATTTAGCAAAAACTAGGTTTTTTTAAGCTCAAGACACTATAAATACTCATTTTTAAGACCAAAAAAGGGGTTGGACAGTAAAAACAAGGCTTTAATATAAAGAGGCACCCAAAAGAGGCAAAGAAGAGGAGAAAAGATGAAGGAATCAAGCATTGAAAGCAATCTTTTTTTGTGTTCTCTCTGTTTTCTCTCTCTACTCTTTCTTAGATGTTGATTGTTTTTATAGGTATGGATTTTTTTATCATGTTCTAGAACTAAACCCCATTTAGGGTGAGGGATGTAGCCTATTTGGGGGATGGATTTGCATTTTATGGATTGATTAGTGTTGAATGAAAGTTCTTGGGTTATGTTTATCTTTCCTGCATTTCATTATTGTCTCTATACTTGATCACTATAGATGCAGTCTTAGGAATCATATGATGAACTGAGAGGTGACGTATGATTTATGCACTAGGAAGATAAACACACTAGATTTAGAGATAGAAATACCCAAAACTAGTGTGATAACTTATGGTTGCTTGTTTTTAATGAATTTGACTAGTTAGGTTTCACATTGAGAGATGGTAATCAAATAGTTTGGTATTCTTATATATCTTAAGAGAGAATATGAGTAAAGTTGTGCAAATGTTATGATAACTTTTCATTTAATACATTTCTTATATGATTGATCAATCTCTTGAATTGGTGAACCCCAAAGCCCTAAGTCTAAATCATCAAATTACCCTTGTTTGTTATTTCTAGTATTTACAATTTATTGTCTACCTAATTCCATTCATCTTTTAAGTTTATTGTCACTTTTGTTCAAGTAATTAGGATTAATTTAGTAGTGAGTATCTTAGTCCTTATGGGAGATGACCCTGGAATACTTAATTTGTAGGTACTAGGAACAACTCTGTGCACTTGCAGATTGTGATGACCAAACAAAAAAGTGAAAATTATAAGACTTGATTAAAATGGTGAGTATTATAGAAAGTATGATGAATTTGGACAGTGTCCTGGTCTATTTGCTAAGTTCCTCAAAAGTCATGATATATATGTATAGTATACTAAGCCAAGCACATTACAATAAAATGGTATGGTAGATAGGTGAAATAGAACATTAATGGATATGGTTGGGAGTATGATGAGGATTTATCATTACCTAAAAGTTTGTGGATGTATGCACTTAGAACTACTATGTATTTGTTAAACAAGGTTCCTAATAAGATAGTTCCTCAAACTCCTTTTAAGTTATGGACTGAAAGAAAACCTAGTTTAAGATACCTATATGTTTGAGGTTGTCCATCAGAAGCATGAATTTATAACTCACATAAAAGAAAACTAGATTCGCAAACAGTTACTGGTTACTTTATTAGTTACCCATAGAAATCTAAAGGCTACAGTTTTACTATTCATATCACAATTCTAGAATTGTTGAAACAACCAATGCAAAATTTTGAGAGAATGGTGAGGTTAATGGGAGTGCTAAAAATCAAGTTTTGGATATTAATGAAATAAGGGTTCATGTTCTATTACTCATAAATGTTCTTAAACCCACAACCACAATAAATGTCATTCCTATTTTGGAAGATCAAAATAATCAAAAACAACATTTAGATAATGAAGAAGCACCCTATGAAGAACCTAACTTAACCACCAGCTCATACATCTGAACCAATTGGTATAACTTTAAATAAAGTTGTAAGGGTTAGAAGGACGACTATTTTTGTTGATTATGTGGTTTATTTGCAAGAGTCAAATTTTGATTATAGCATTGATAATGACCCTATTTCATTTTCACAAGCCATAGGTAGTGATAAGTCTAAAAGATGGATTGATGTTATAAAAGAAGATTTGAAATCAATGGCTCAAAACAATGTTTAGGATCTTGTAAACTTGTCAGAAGGTTCTAAACGAGTTGGCTGTAAATGGGTCTTTGAGACCAAATGTGACTCAAATAGAAATGTTGAAAGATACAAAGCTAGACTTATTGCTAAAGGTTACACTTAAAAAGATGACATTGATTATAAGGAGACCTTTTCACTGCCTCAAAGAAAGATTCATAGAGAATAATTTAAGCATTAGTTCTCAATTTAATTTTGAGTTTCATTAGATGGATATAAAAATAGCCTTTCAAAAGGGGGATCTTAAGGAGGAAATTTATATGGATCAACTTGAAGGTTTTCCCACTAAAGGTAAACAAAGTATGGTGTGTAAATTAAAGAAGTCAATATATGGACTTGAACAAGCTTCCAAGAAATGGTTTATTAAGTTCAATAATACCATTACTTCTTTTATTTTTGAGGAAATCACTATTGATTGGTGTATTTACTAGAAGATTAGTGGGGTTAAGTTTATATTTCTAATTTTATATGTTGATGACATTTTGCTTGCTACTAATGACTTAGGTTTGTTACACAAGACTAAAGATTTTCTTTTTAAAAGTTTTGAAATGAAAGATATGAGAGAGGCATCCTACGTGATTGGAATTCTAATATTCCATAACGGATTAGAAGGTTTATTAGGATGTCTTAGAAAGCCTATATTGAGAAAATTCTTGATAAATTTAATATGAGCAAGTGCTTAGCAAGTGTAGTCCTTATTCAAAAGGGAGATAAATTTAGTCTTAATCAACATCCAAAGAATGATGTGGAACGTAAGGAAATGGAAACAATTCCATATGTTTCTGTTGTGGGCAGTTTGATGTACCTATAAACCTATACTAGACCCGACATCAATTTTGTAGTAAGGATGCCAGGTAGATATTAAAGTAATCCTGATATTGACCATTGGAAGGCTGCAAGAAAGTGTCGAGATATCTTTAATGCTCACTTATAAGAGGTCTAATCATTTAGAAGTGATTGGATATTTAGATTCAGATTCCAATTTTACTAGGTATGTTGATAGTAAAAGTTAACGTTTGGCTATCTGTTCTAATTAGCTGAAGAAGCAATCTCATGTAAAGTGTCAAATAGTCTATCGTTGCTTCATCTACTATGGAAGCAAAATTTGTAGCTTATTAAGAGGCTGCAATTCATGCATTATGGCTACGAAACTTTATTTCAAAGCTTTGGTATGGACACAGTAAGCAAGTCGCTAAAATTTTATTCTGAATTCTATAGTAGTTTTATTCTCTAGAAATGAAAAATACTCCAGAGGTGTAAAATACATGGAATTGAAGTATTTTGTTTTTAAAGAGGAGACTCAGAAGATAACAGTTGTTAATGTGGATTACACAACTAATGTAAATAACATAGTCATAAGGATTTTAACATGATTATAAGAATTATTTTCCTAGTTTAACCTATGTATTCCTATATAAATAGTTGCATCATTCTAATAGAAAATACAGAAAATCATTCTTCTTATGGTATCAGAGCCTAGTTGAGTTTTTGGGTCTCTTTGAAAGTGTTTTGTTTTTCGTTTTCTACCCTAGCATGAGGCAATGTACTATTTATATGGGTGACACATTTTTGGAGAAATGTTTTTCTCACCTCCTCCTTCACAATACTCTATAGGTGTCGATCGACCATCCTTTTAAATCCAACCATCAAATTTTAAGTGTGTAACCAGCATACGTCGCCTAGTCCAAGTCATTGTTTCCACGCATAGGCACGTGAGTTGCTGTTTATTGAACCGGTTTCTGAAGTAAATCACTTGTTAATATAGAAATCACGTATAATATGTAAAATACAGAAGAAGGGGGTTGAATTGTGCTAAATCATCTAAGATATTAACCTTTAAAATCTTCTTGATTTTCTTGACAAATTCAGATGATTACAAAACAATGCACTTAATTTGATGAGTAATGCAACAACGAAAATTAGTATTTATTCTTCTAATAAAAAGAAAATTAAAGAGGTAAGAGTTAGAGAATATGACACCGCGATTTATATTGGTTCACCCTTAACCTTGGGCTACGTCCAGTCCTCAAAGTTCATATGAGATTTCACTATCTCCTTCAATGTTACAAGTATTATTTCTACATTTGCAAAGCCTCTTTAGGTCTCTTTCACAAAGTATTCTTTATCTGCTTCCTTAGCCTCTTCAGGCTTTAGTCTTTCTTTCACTGGAAAAGATATTGTTTGAGCTTCACGTTACAGATGTATTTACTCTCTTTCTTTCTTTCTTTTCTCTCAGAATATTTTTCAAAGCGTGAGCATTTGAGCACGTAATTTCTCTAAGTATGTTTTATACATTCAGAATTCTCCCTTTTTTTTTAAGTTTACGACTATAACCAATATTTATAACCTAAATCTCCAACGGTCCTCTTTGAGAAATCTGCTTGTAGAGTCTTCTAAAGTTTGTTATTAGTTGAGTCCTGTAACCAACTCTAACTAATTGATGTTCTAGTACATTCTTCTATTACATCATTTTGCATAGATTCGTATGCTTCTTCTGGTGTCTTAGACTTAATCAACTCATTTGATCCATCTTAGACGCTTTGTCTTATTCAGGTTTTACTTAAGTATCGTCTTGATTTGATGATTTGTGCCACTTACATTTATCTTCGTACTTAACAAATTCATCAAAACAGTTCACAGACTTCTATTATTATTATTTGGCTTTCATCAAAATCAATAGAAGAAGTGAAATCTTCTTAACTTAACAATCTCCCCCTTTTTGATGATAACAAATAATGATAATATTAGAAGAAAAAAATAATATTCATATGAATAAAGCAAGATATATAATGATAAACAAAAAAATTCTAATTCTAATTCTTCTTTCTACTATTCTCCCCCTATTTGTTATTAATCAAAAAGATAGTTCATTTTAGATGCTTCAAAATTTTCGAATACATTTGTTGAATATCAATGCAGATCGTCTTGAGGTCTTCTTGCTAGATCCCGTTTCCGAGACCCAACCTCATAACCACAATTCATTAGACATAACCCTTCCACTCGAACCGGAAGGC
>JANSVA010425088.1:0-20065 GCA_025504915.1 Erythroxylum reticulatum | reverse complement strand
AGGTTTATCATTCGAAAACTTAGTGAAATTCTCTCCCGAAAGATTTGTTTTGAATCATGATAGCCAAAGCTCGTTTTTAAGAGGATTTTATCATATTTGATTATTGTCTGAGTTTTTCACTTTTCACTTCCCAAAAATCCAAAAATATCGTTTTATACATTTTTCTTTCTTTTAGTTCAATTTTCTTAATTTTTACCAATGATCTAAACCTGCCTTTTTTATCAATTTAGTTGCATTTTTTGACAATTAGGCTAGCTTAGATCATTTACGCTAGGTTCCAATTAAGTGAGACGACCCGAGGTTGCATCCTATATTGCAATCCTTGGAATTAAATTTTTGATTCAGTTTTCAGGGTATTAATCTAAAGATCAAACGAGAGCCGATCACCTCTTGTGCTATAATTCAGTATTGCTCAAGTTCTTGAAAAATCTATTTGCTCCTTATCCATCAGATTTAAAGCATAACTTTTAGCTCTCATTTTCATCTTAAATATATCCCATTCTTTCACATCTTTGATCAAGTACCATTTGTCTTTAAATATGACTTTTAAGGCTTTTTCAACTAGTTATGCAATACTAATCAGATTTTGGTCAATGTCAGGCACATATAAAACATCTGTGATATGATTCAAACATATCATTCTTTTAATAGCTACAGTTCAATTTCCTTTGACTGAGACAAAATCACCATTTCCAATTTTCACTTTGGAAATCATGGTTTTATCAAGCTCGTTAAAGAGGTTCAGATCATTGGTTATATGGTTTGTGCAGTCGTTATCTATTAGTTAAGAATCACTAGAGTTATTGCTTATAGCAAAGCATGTTGCAATAAAGAGTTGCTCCTCTTAGTGTTGCTTTATGGACACCCTTGCCTCATCAGGTTGAGACTTACATAGTCATTCCATATGCTTTATATTACTACACTTTCTACATTTTACATCAAGCCTCCACCAACATTTTTTGTGAGGTTGATTTGTCTTTTTATAGTGTGGATAAGGTGGAAAAGCCTCATCTCACTACTTGTTGGAGCCTTCAAGTTTTTTTATTGTTTTCTTATTATTCCTTTTATCTTTGCCTCCACTGGGTTTTATGCTTTTATATGAAAATCACCTTGTACTGCCTCCTCTTGTCTCATCATTCTTCTCTGCTCTAGTGCCTATAAATAATTTACTAATTCTCCCAAAGAGATGCTTGACAGATCTTTAGATTCTTCTAATGAAGATATATTAGATTCTTATTTTTTAGGTACAGGGATAAGAATTTTCTACATAATTCTTTCATCAGGAAAATCGTTACCATGTACCTTATTAACAATGCTTAGCAACCTATCATCATTGCTTTTAATAGTTTCTATCTCCTTCATACTTTGTTGGACTCCAAACTTTTCTTAGAAGATTAGAACTATTAAATGAGAAATTTTTGGCGATTAGTCATGAGTAAAGAATAAATGAATGAAAATTCTTGAACTAAGAAATTGTAGACAAGAGTAAAGTAGTGAATGAGAAGTGAGGATAAATTCATGTTTTTTCTTTGGTTTTTTGGTAGATGAGAGATTATGAAATGGGAAGAATTAAGGTGAAAGTTAGACAGAAAATGAAAGCAAAAATGAAATTAAATTTGTGTTGTAAGTTAATGAAGACTATGTATATATGTGTATGTTTTGTTATTGGTGTTCATGATTAATCATGGACTATAATTTCTTTATGGATGATATTGATTTGAAATGAAGTTGAGAATGAGGAGTAAATGGATAAAAGGTGATCTTGGTATGAGTTGTGTTAAGGAAAGTTTTTGAAACAAAATGGGTGGTTGATCTGGAAAATGTTCACTGAGTATGCTTCAGTTTTTCAGTGATAAATTTTTCTCTAGTTATCTAAACAAGATGATTATTGCTTTGCATTAAATCAGAGACAAATTGCTACATTTTTCATGAAGACATTGAATTTAAATTCTATCTTTAAGAGTGCCAAAATTTGTCACAAATTTGAGAACTGGGTGTAGTACATTGCTGGATGAATGTAAAATTCGTGTTTTGAATTCGAGGGAAATTCTGGATTGATATAAGCTAAATTAGATAAAGTTTTCTTCTAGAAAGTTGTATTTTATCTTTCTATCTTTCCAACGGTATAAAGTATGAAATTTTTGGACGTTGGAGTTAAAAGTTATGATCCTTTTAAGTAGAGATATTCAAGAGTATAGAGTGTATCATCTGTGATGACGTCATATCGTCTGTAAAGATGTATCGTCTGTGATGACATCATATCACTTGTAAAGATGTATCGTCTGTGATGATGTCATATCATCTATAAAGATGTATCATCTGTGATCATGTCATATCTTCTATGGTTGACTTGCTGCTTCTTCTATTGTTGACCGAAACTTCTCCTTCTGTATACTATCATCTGCTCCATTTTTAACCCTTCAAAGGATAGAATCTATCTTTGAGATCTTCATTAAAGTTTTATATCTTGAAGTTCTTTTTCAAACCATAAAAATAAAACCTTAATCTGATATCAATAGGCAATGTTATGGTAATTTTCCCAATTCATCTACTTTTTCATTTGGTTTCGTCTGATCCTATGGTATGCTAAATGTTTGACCCTTTAGACGATATAATTTGCCTTTAAGATCTTCATAAAAGTTGTAGATATTGAAGTCTTCTTTCTAAACATATAAATACAACCTTAATCTAATATATGTATGGAAATTTATGGCAATTTTCCCAATTATTCTGCTTTTTCAATTCGTTTTCTTTTTCGTTTGGTTTCATCTGATCTTATCGTCTACCCGATGTTTAAACCCTTCAAACGATAGAATTTTTCTTTAATGTCTTCATAAAAGTTGTATATATTGAAGTCTTCTTTCTAACCATATAAAGAACACATTAATCCAATATTTTTAGGGAAAGGTATGGCAATTTTCTCAATTCATGTACTTTTTCAATTAGTTTGCTTTTTTGTTTGATTTTGTCTGATCCTATAGTTTTCTCCATATTTGGCCCTTCAAACAATAGAATTTGTCTTTAAATTCTTCATAAAATCTGTATATATTAAAGTATTCTTTTGAACCATATAAAGAACACATTAATCTAATATATTTATGGAAATTTATGGCAATTTTCCTAATTCGTCTGCTTCGTCGTTTGGTTTTGTCTGATCCTATAGTTTGCTTCATGTTTAACCCTTCAGATGATAGAATTTGTCTTTAAGGTCTTCATAAAAGTTGTATATCTCGAAGTATACTTCTTAAAAGTTGTATATATCGAAGTATTCTTTCAAACTATCTAAGAATGACCTTGATCCAACATCTCTAGTAAAAGTTATGAGAATTGGCCCACGACGGGTGCAATATGATTGAGGGCAAAATCATGTTTGATTCTTTCGGCCATAACTTTATTATCCGACCTCCAAATGAAGTGATTCTTAAACCAATATTTTCTTAACAAATTTTCTGTCCCTCCATAGAATTTGGTAGCATTTTATGGGAATTATAGAAAAATGGATTAATCAAAGTAAGGGTATCAGTTGGAAGAGTATGAATGGGATGTTTTACTAAACATACTTCTGTATTTTGATGATGTATTCATTGGTATAGCTCCAAATAAGATGACCCTTATTTCACGATAAACTAGAGACATGGAGCTACAAATGATATGAGGAAATCAAAATCTAATTCAGTCTCTAAGGCTTTCAATTTCTGGGATGAATTTAAGTATAGTGTACTATTTAAATTTAAGAGCAATCCAAAAATGTTTGGGGCAATACTTTTAGAGTTCTGAACCAAATGGATTGATTTTGGTGTCATCAGAAACTTAACACAAGGGAGAATATTTTCTAGAAGAAAGTGTTATATCAGAATATTCAACAATATTTTTGGCAAGACATTTAAGCATAAAAGACATAAGGCATAAATGGAAAGGCAAATAAGACATTTCTCAATCATTAAGGGCATAATTGGAAGAAGAAGTGTTGTCTTACATTTTAAGAGGAGAGAAGAATAACAATTGAAGAGAAGAAGAGAGTGTCATGAAGAAGAGAGAGAAATATGAAGAGAAGAAGAGAAGGAGAGAAAGAAGAGAAAACAAGCTAGGTTTCAATTGCGTTAGCCTTCAAGAGAGATTTTGAGGTTGTTCAAGAAGGGAAACAAGTAGAGGAAGAGAAGAGCTTCCCTTCCAGCTAAAGATCCCTTCATTTGGTGAAAAATGAAGGTAAGATCATTTTAAAACTTTTAGATTTTTGGAAGGATTTTAGTTCACGAAGTTTAGAAAATGCCTGGGTTTAAGTATTCTACAACCAATTTTAACGATTGTGCTTGAGAAATTTTCAATTGAAAACCTTATTGAGTGAGATTTTTTTTATTGTAGAAGAAAATCAAGAAAGGTAAGAGATGAAAAAGTAGATAATTTTGAGGAAATCTTTAAGCAAGGAAATCAAAGTAGGTACGTGTTTACAATAGAGTAAATAAGCCACTCATTGTTTTCTTTGAGTCAAGGAAGCTTAATGGTTTCAATTGCATCATTGATGTTGCATTTACTTGCTTCTTGGTTGGATTGTGAAATTGTTATATGTTTGCTACATGAATTGTGTTGATGATTTTTGAAAAGATTTTGAAAATGATCCTTTTTGAAAAGATGTAAGTTTTATAAAAACGTGCCAATTAGGAAAACTATTTTCAGTTCATGAATTACATATTATGTGGGTTTTTGGTAGTTCCTCAAGAATGTCACGTACATATTGACCAAGTTAAAGGCTTCTCCCACCTGCCCGTTAGTGGCACAGAACTCCTTCATGAACTCCCTCAAGTTCATGGCTACATAGGACCATTATATGGAAATGTGTAGTGCACCATATTTATGGATCTACCTAAACCATTTTGATGTGCTTATGTGTTTATGTTATGTTAACAGGTTTGATGCATTCATGTTTTGTAACTTATGGATTTTGGCTGAAAGCTTAAGAAACATGTGTTTTATGAACTCAATGAAAATTTTCTATGACAAGTCAAATGGTTTCAAAGGTTTTGCTTATTTTTCCTTTATAAATTGTTACCCACGAGTTGTCAAGCTCACCCCCTTGCTGTCCCATCTTCAGGTGATAATTAAGAGATCAAGTGATCAAGAGCCTAAGGGAACTTTTGCAAATTTGCTATTTTTTGTATTTTGTAATAAGCCAATAGTGTGGCTTTTGATATGTAAATAAATTTTTTCAAACTCTGTTGCTTTGGTAATGAACTGAGATTGAAGTAGTTTCGGTTGTGTATGTCTAAATTGACTTCCTCGTAATATGGTTGAGTTGAAGTAATAAGTTTATTTTGATGTTTGATTGTCGTGGGCACACCACCCTTGTGGGATGATGCCTAATAAGGGTTCATGGAAATAACCCTATAGGAAAAAATTTTCTCAGTATCATGATTCTCCAAATTTAGGCTCCAAAATTGGAAACGGTGCCCAACAAAGTTGGTATCAAAGATCACATTTTTTTATTATGACCTCTGAGTTAGACTCCAAAAACGCGGCCCAACATTTTTGGTCTCAGAGCACAAGAATTAGGATCTTACATGGGCAACTTTCGAAATATGTGTCAATCGCAAAAATGATTGTTAAGAGTTCGGGCTAATAGAATTATTGAGAAGGAAAATGATTTGTCAAAATGTCAGAAAATAAATGTTTGTGGATATTTAGAAATAAGAGATATTACGTAGTCTGATATGTTAGGCACATATTCAACATTTGTGGTTATGTAAATGAATTTGCTGACAAAATTTTGTTGTAGATATGTACTTAAATTGATATGGATGTGAAATTTACATTCATGAATCGACTGAGAAAGAAATAGAGACATAGGTGGAAATGACAAGATTTAAGGTGTATAAGTAAAAAGGAATTGAAAGGTTGAACTAGGAATTAAAAATGATCATTTAGTGTGATAAGAGTTATGATCCGATAGAAGATTGTATTAATGAATTCGATATCAGAATGTTAAGATGGCTATAGAAAGTGAAACGAATGTTAGTGATATATGTAGAAGTCCTCAAGATTTTGTCGATCAGTTATTAGGAGCACCTAGCTGATAATATGGTTACATTAATGACTAATGTGAGTGAGTACATACGAGATCTATATTTGGATATGGTGTAAGAGATAATCTATGATTCTTATAGCTAAAATCATGAGATGAATCAGCGTAACATGATGGTAGTACGATATAGGTGATTATGCTGAAAGGTTAACTACTATAGAGAAAATCATTCGAGAAAGGCAAGCCAATTAGGAAATTGAAAGAAAACCGAGATGTATTGAGGAACCAATTAAGATAGTAGCCTATTTGAATAACTAACTAAATAGAGCATTTTGCCTTCATTTGTTTGATCACTTAGGTAAAAATTTCGAAGACAAATTTTTTTTCGAAGAAAAAAGTGAAGTAGTGAATGAGAAGTGAGGATAGATTCATGTTTTTTTTGATGTTTTGGTAGATGAGATATTATGAAATGGGAAGAATTAAGGTGAAAGTTAAACGTAAAATGAAAGCAAAAATGAAGTTAAATTTGTGTTGTAAGTTGATGAAGAATATGTATATATGTGTATGTTCTGTTATTAGTGTTCATGATTAATCATGGACTTTAATTTCTTTATAGATGACACTGATTTGAAATGAAGTTGAGAATGAGGAGTAAATGAAGTAGAAAAGGTGATCTTCGTATGAGTTGTGTTAAGAAAAGTTTTTGAAACAAAATAGGTGGTTGATCTGGAAAATGTTCACTGAGTATGCTTCAATCTTTTAGCTATAACTTTTTCTTTTGTTATCCAAACAAAATGATTATTGATTTATATTAAACCAAATACATATGGCTACATTTCGTATGAAGACAACGAATTTAAATTCTGTCTTTATGAGTCTCAAAATTTGTCACGGATTTGAGAACTAGGTGTAGTACATTGGTGGTTGGTATAAAATTTGTGTTTCGAATTAGAGGGAAATTATGGATTGATCTCGGCTAAATTAGACAAAGTTGTCATCTAGAAAGTTGTTTATCTTTCTAGCTTTCTAACGGTATAAAGTATGAAATTTTTGGACATCAGAGTTGAAATTTATGATCCTTTTAAATGGAGATGTTCAAGAGTATAGAGTGTACCATCTGTGATGACGTCATATTGTCTATGATGACATCATATCGTCTATAAAGATGTATCATCTGTGATGACGTCATATCTTCTATAGTTGACTTTTTGCTTCTTTTGTTGTTGACCGAAACTTCTCCTTTTGTATACTATTATCTACTCCATTTTTGACCTTTCAGATGATAGAATCTGTCTTTGAGGTCTTCATAAAAGTTGTAGATCTTGAAGTTCTCTTTCAAACCATTTAAAGAACACATTAATCTGATATCTTTAGGAAAATTTATGGCAAATTTCCAAATTTGTCTGCCTTTTCAATTTGTCTACTTTTTCCTTTGGTTTAGTCTGATCCTATCGCCTGCTCCATCATTGATCCTTCAGAAGGTAGAATTTGTCTTCAAGGTCTTCATTAAAGTTGTAGATCTTGAATTCTTCTTTATAACCATATAAATAACACCTTAATCCGATATTTTTATGGAAAGTGATAGTAATTTTTAAAATTTGTCTACTTTTTCAATTTGTCTGCTTTTTCATTTGGTTTTTTCTGATCCTATCATCTGCTCCATGTTTGACAATTCAGATGATAGAATTTATCTTTAAGGTCTTCATGAAATTGTAGATATTTAATTCTTCTTTCGAACCATCCAAAGAACACCTTAATCTGATATCTTTAGGGAAAGTTATGGCAATTTTTCCAATTTGTCTGCTTTTTCGTTTGGTTTTGTCTAATCCTATAGTCTACTCCATGTTTGACCCTTCAGACGATAGAATTTGTCTTTAATTCCTTCATGAAAGTTGTAGATATTGAAGTCTTCTTTTGAACCATATAAATGAAATCTTAATCCAATTTCTGTAGGGAAAGTTATGGCAATTTTCTCAATTCATCTACTTTTTCATTTGGTTTCATCTAATCCTATCATCTCCTCCATGTTTGACCCTTCAGACAATAGAATTTGTCTTTAGGGTCTTCAAAAAAGTTGTAGATATTGAAGTATTATTTTGAACCATATAAATATAACCTTAATCTAATATTTGTAGGAAAAGTTATGACAATTTTTCCAATTTGTTTGTTTTTTCAATTCGTCTGCTTTTTCGTATGATCCTATTGTCTACTCCATGTTTGACCCTTTAGACGATAGAATTTGTATTTAGGGTCTTCACTAAAGTTGTAAATATCGAAGTATTATTTGAAACCATATAAGAATGAACTTGATCCAACATCTTTAGTAAAAGTTATGAGAATTGGCCCACGACGGGTGCAATATAATTGAGGGCAAAATCATTTTTTATTCTTTCGGCCATAACTTTGTTATCCGACCTCCAAATAAAGTGATTCTCGAACCAATAGTTTCTTAACACATTTTCTGTCCCTCCATTGAATTTTATAGCATTTTCTGGGAATTAAAAAATATGGATTGAATCAAAGGAAGGGTATCGATTTGAAGAGTATGAATGGGATGTTTTACTAAACATACTTCGGTATTTTGATGATGTCTTCATCGTTATAGCTCAGAATAAGTTGATACTTATTTAAATATAAACTAGAGACATGGAGATATAAATGATATGAAGAAATTGAAATCTAATTCAGTCTCTAAGACTTTCAATTTCTGGGATGAATTTAAGTATAGTGTACTGTTTCAATATAAGAACAGTTCAAAAATATTTGGGGCAATACTTTTAGAGTTCTGAACCAAATGGATTGATTTTGGTGTCATTAAAAACTTAATACAAGGGAGAACATTTTCGAGAAGAAAGTGTTATATCAAAATATTCAATGATATTTTTGGCAAGACACTTAAGCATAAAAGGCATAAGGCATAAATGAAAGGGAAAATGGGACATTTCTCAATCATTAACGGCATAATTGGAAGAAGAAGTGTTGTCTTGCATTTTAAAAGGATAAGAAACCGAAAATTGAAGAGAAGAAGAGAGAGTGTCATGAAGAAGAGAGAGAAATACGAAGAGAAGAAGAGAAGGAGGGAAAGAAGAGAAAGCAAGCTAGGGTTTCAATTGTGTTAGCCTTCAAGAGAGATTTTGAGGTTGTTCAAGAAGGGAAACAAGTAGAGGAAGAGAAGAGCTTCCCTTTGAGCTAAATATCCCTTCATTTGGTGAAGAATAAAGGTATGATCATTTTAAAATTTTTAGATTTTTTGAAGGATTTTAGTTCATAGTGTTTAGAAAATGCTTGGGGTTAAGTATTCTAGAACCAATTTTAGTGATTATGCTTGAGGGATTTTTCATTGAAAAACCTATTGAGTAGGATTTTTGTTATTGTAGAAGGAAATCAAGAAAGGTAAGAGAAGAGTAGAGACTTTGGAGCAAGTCCTTAAGCAAGGAAATCAAGGTAGGTACATGTTTACAATAGAGTAAATAAGCCACTCATTGTTTTCTTTGAATCAAGGAAGCTTAATGGTTTCAATTACATCGTTGATGTTGCATTTATTTACTTCTTAGTTGGATTATGAAATTATTATATGTTCGCTGCATGAATTGTGTTGATAATTTTTTAAAAGATTTTGAAAATGATCCTTTTTGAAAAGATGCAAGTTTTGTAAAAATGTGCCAATTGGGCAAACTATTTTCAGTTCATGAATTACATATTATGTCGGTTTGTGGTAGTTCCTCAAGAATGTCATGTGCACGTTGACCAAGTTAAAGGCTTCTCCCTCCTGCCTGCTAGTGGCATGAAGCTCCTTCATGGACTTCCTCAAGTTCACGGCTACACAGGACCATTATGTGGAAATGTGTAGTGTGTCATGTTTATAGATCTACCCAAACCATTTTGATGTGCTAATGTGCTTATGTTATGTTATCAAGTTTGATGCATTCATGTTTTGTAACTTGTAAATTTTGGCTAAAAGCTTAAGAAACATGTATTTTATGAACTCAATGAAAATTTTCTATGACAAGTCAAATGGTTTCAAAGGTTTTGCTTATTTTTCCATCATAAACTGTTACCCACAAGCTGTCATGCTCACCCCCTTTTTGTCCCATCTTCAGGTGATAGTTAAGAGATTAAGTGATCAAGAGCCTAAGGGAACTTCTACAAATTTGCTATTTTTTTATTTCTATAATAAGCCAATGATGTGGCTTTTGATATGTAAATAAAGTTTTTCAAACTTTATTGTTTTGATAATGAACTGATAGATTGAAGTAGTTTCAGTTGTGTATGTCCATATTTACTTCCTCGTAATATGGTTAAGTTGAAGTAATAAGTTTGTTTTGATGTTTAATTATCGTGGGCATGCCACCCTTATGAGATGATGCCTAATAAGGGTTCATGGCAATAAACCTATAGGAAAATTTTTGCTCAGTATCATGATTCTCCAAGTTTGGGCTCCGAAATTGGAAATGGTGCCTAACAGAGTTAGTATCAAAGCTCATGTTTTTTTTATTATGAACTCTGAGTTGGACTCCGAAATGGGGTCCAATATACGTTGCATCTCAAATTCTTTGATCAAGTTGAGCACTTACATACCTTTGGTTCTTTAACTGCCTTGATATTTAGATTTGACGTCATCCCAAATATCTTCAACAAACAGCATATTCATAATTCTTATAAAAATCACACTTGGCATAATTGAAAAAAGACAAGCATTCGCCTTGGACTTTTTTGACTTTCTCTCTTTGTGATTCTTTAGTGTTATATCTAATTCGTTTAATATTATGTGTCATTTGATGCAGGTTTTGACGGCATAAAAACCTAAAGCTAAACTAGCACTATAAGTAGAAAAAAGAATAGAGGCTGGAGGAGACAGACTGAGACTAAAGAAAAAACCAAGACTAAGAAAAGAGAAAAAAGAACACTACTGGAGGTGAAGAAAAAGAAGACCAGTCGGTGGAGAGGAAGAAGAGAAGCAACTGATAAAGAGAAGGCAGAGTTAAAGCCATTGGTTGAGAATTAAGTAGAGGCAAAAGGTGAGAGTCGATGTGGAGAGCTTGAGATTGGTAGGAGACGCACCGCTAACTCCCTCATCCAAACATTCTTTGTTTGCACATTCCATTTTACTTTTATATCTATTTCATTATTGGATCTAAACTTATTACTCTATTAGTTTTTTTATAGTTCATTTTAGTGTGTCACTCTGTTTTTTGCTTTAATACTTCTCTATTATTGATAATAGTGGGATTTAAGAATATGAAGATGCTAAACCTTGTTTATTCTCTAATGGGCTAATTTCTTTACTTAAGAATTAATGAAACTATTTTAGTCGACTATATATGACTGAGTTACTATTTTGTTGTCTTATTTTTTTCTATAATTTCTAAACTTATTAGATATAATATGTGACCAACATTTGCATCATTTTGGTATTAAACGAAGGATCGTAAGAAGAAGTTTAATTTTAGAACAAGAAACTATAGACACTTCCGTTATGAATTACAAATATATTAATTTAGTTAGGTAATTATGAGTTGGGTTTACATGATTGATTTAGATGATAAACTTGTTGAACACAAAAGTTAGATTTAGTTTATTATTTGAATTAATTTAGAACCTAGTTGGTAATTTTAGTTGTATGTGTGTATTTATTTCTTGAAAAGAGTGAAATGGATTAAATAATAAAGATTTTTTATATCATGGATGAATACCAATTTGAAAAACAAGTCAAGGTGGTAAGAAACAACAATTGAACTGAGTTTACTTGAAATCTTATTTTTAAAGTCATAAAATTTTACATCAAACTTTTATAGTTGGGCAACCATAACAGAACTAACTAGCAAACAAAAAATATAGGCTTATATTGAATGTTGCTAGATAAGCTAACTTACTTGTAGAATTTTCGGGAGATTTTTTGTTGACTGCAACATACTTGATCAATAGGGCTCCTAATCCACTTCTTACTAAGAAAACCCTTATGAAATTATCTTAAGCAAACCTCTTTCACTTCATTTGTAAATTTGAGAGTATTTGGATACTTATGTTATATGCATAATTTAGGATGAGACAATAACAATTTAAATAAAGGGGTCAAAAGAGGGTTTTTGTTAGGTATCCTTATAGAAGGAGAGGGTGGAAGTTTTTTGACATTGATAAGGGAGAATATTTAACATCACATGATGTGTTGTTTTATGAGAATGCATTTCCTTATGCTATTTATATGAATACATACACTATTCTTGATACATGTTTATTTCCCATAAATACTAATAATTTGATTGTTGATGATTTTAATAAGCTAGCTAAGAAGATACAACCTGATTTTGGAACTCATGATACTATTGAGATGCAACAAGGAGATGGAGACAGTTTAATTGTGATTCCATGGTTGAGGGAGAGACACAAGGTGATGAAAAACAAAGAAGGGAGAGGGAATAGAAATTGCTATATCTCCATATCATTATGTGACTTTATGACTTACAATGCTCGATGCCTTCAAGACCCCATGTGTGCTTGCTTTAACTCCACGTCAGTTTCCTCAAGTATGAATCCTTACTCAATAGCTAATTGTGTGTTGTATGGTAACTTCTCTTCCAAATATAATTGTCTCCTGGATGTTGTAACCATAAATAATGATTCAATCTTCTTTTATGAGGTAGTTAAGGAAGAGAAACTACGAGAAGTGATGAGAAAAAAATTCAGGTCTAGAAGACAATGGTACTTAGAGCTTGGTAACTTTTCCCTGAGTAAGAAAGCAATTAGGTATAAATGGGTCCACAAAACCAAATTCAACTTAGATGGAACAATAAGATGTTATAAAGCTTGTTTGGTAATTTTAGGAAACATACGAAGAGAATTGCTAGACTATAATGAGAAATACTAGACTATAGAAAGTTCACGATTTTGATAAGCCAACTAAAAAGACATAACTTGATTTTGGAACTCATGATACTATTGAGATGCAATAAGGAGATGGAGATGGTATGGTTGTGATACTATGGTTAAGGGAGAGACACAAGGTGGTGAAAATTAGATCGTGATGTTTGTAAATGGGAGCAGTAACCAAGCAAAGAGAGTAAGGGGGAGTAGTGGATCCAACCAAAAAGCAAAGAAGGGAAAGGGAACAAAAACTACTATCAATTCGTATTATTGTGTGACTTTGTGACTTACAATAGACTATCATAAAGCTTGTTTGGTTATTTTGTGAAACAGATAAAGAGAAATACTAGACTATAATGAAACTTTTGTTCCCATGGCAAAAATGGTGACAATTATGACATTTCTAGCTGTATTAGTTCCAAGGAATTGGGAATTGCAACAGATGGATTTGCATTATGCATTTTGGTATGGTGATTTGAAAAAATAAGTGTACATGAAAATACCCTTAGGATTTTCAGCAACTAACATTACAAAGGTCTATAAATTGAAGAAGTCACTTTATGAGTTATGCCAAACACCTTGATACTAGTTCTCCAAATTGGCTACCACCTTGCAATTGTATTGTTTCTATCAATCATATTCAAACTACTTTTTGTTCATTTATGTCCAACATGGGGTGTAAATTAGTGTGTTAGTGTATGTGGATAATTTGATTATTGCAGGAAATGATACTAATGTAATTGCACAAGTTAAGTATTATCTTAGTTAATGCTTTCTTATGTTAGCGTTAATATGCTCTTAATATTATTGCTAAATATGGACTACTAGTAGCAAAGCCTACAACCATTCTAATTTAACGAAAAAAGGTTATAAATTTCTTGATGTGAAGACCAGAAGGATTATAATTTACAAAGATTTTCAAGTGGATGAGTCGACATTCAAGATTTTAAAAAATTAGTTATATAATAACCTAAAAATGATGCTCGAGATTAAGTTTAGGAGGAGTAAATGATGCTTTGAAGCGTTTTGTTGCAATTAAAGATAATGACAATAATCTCAATATAGACTTGGATTTTTTAACTTTGAAAACTAACTCTCTTTTAAAGGTTTATGCAAATTACGACATGGCCATTTTAAAACCAATTGAGCTTATTAAAGCTTCTAAATATGAAGAATGGTATAAAGCACTGAAAAAAGAAGTTGAAATAATAAATAAAAATCAAAGATAGGAATCCACCACCAACCAAGGCGTTAAAAGGATCTACATAAATAAATTAAATTATGGTAATTCCATCTTCAAACATAAGACCATATTGGATATCAAGGGTTATACGTAAATGACTTGTGTTAATTATAGCAACACTTTTACCCTAATCGTACATCATGACAAAATTAGAGTGCTACTAGGTTTTGCTACCAAGAATTGTTGTAGTGCATTTTTTCTAAATGTTAAATCTATCGTTTTAAATGACATTCTTCAGGAGAAGATTAAATGCACTAATCTGAGAGATTTGTTGCCACGATTCAAGATGACAAGGTTTATAAATTGGAGATAGCATTATATGAGATGAAGTAGGCTTTTAATATATATTATGATAAAATTAAATCTCTTTTTATTTTTCATGAATTCATGTATGTTAAATTATGAAAGATGGTAATGATTGATAATTTCCTTATATGTAAATGATATGTTGATGACAGGAAATAGCATTCAACTTTTAATGAATTTAAAAAACAAAATGCAATAAGAGTTTGAGATGTTAGATTTGGGGTTAATGAATTATCTTTTAGGAATGGAGGTTTTCAAAATTCAGATAAAGAAAGAGATTTTTCTTAACAAAAAAGTATGCCTGTGATATTCTTAAAAAATTTTAACTTAGAACAAGAAACCAATTGCAACATCACTTGCTCAAAATTAGAAATTAACTTTGGGTAAAAGAAAAGATAAAGTTGATTATATTAATTTTAGAAGCATAATTGTGAGTTTACTTTATTTGAATGCTACACAACCTGATCTTATATTAGTTGTGTTTGGGGTAGAAGTATGGAGGATTCTAAAAGTCATATATGTATTCTCATTTAAGTTAGGCCTTTTCTTATAGAATTAAAAAAAGTAAGAGATGGAGACCCAATCAACAGAAATTGAATACATGTCTGCTGCTGCTACAACAAATTAAGTTATTTGACCTCAAATGTTAATAACTAATTTTATGAAATAATAAATTGAGCCTACTCTCATTTTGTGTAATAATAGTTTTGCTACTATTATTGCAAATAATCTTGTACAACATGATAGATTTAAACAGATTAAAATCAATTTTTTATTATGTTAAAGAAGAAGAAAATAATCAAAACATCAAGTTAATGTATTATAAGATTGGCTACAAATTATAGATATTCTTATTAAAACATTTCCAAAAGCAAGCTTGAAAAATAAAGAAACAAATATATATTTTAAAAGAAAAGCCTCAAAAAGAGGTATTGAGTAAATAAAATTTATAAAGGAATTGTTAGTTTATTTTTCTGAACCTATGTTTATTTGAATTAGAATTGATTTTTTAATTTTTAGATAATATTTATGTTGAGTGTCCAACCATTATTTTGAGACTTTTGGTGATCATAGATGGCTTCATGGATTGTGGGAATGACTAACAAGTGAAGAAAAGATGGAGAAATCTTTTCTGGGGAGACACACGGCTAACTAGGGTGCTACATGTATGATTCTTAACTTACATAGTCGTGTGGAGCAACATGTAAGTCTTTATAAACATGTGAAGATGTGAAGACTTACATTGTAATATCCCGTTCCCATACTAAGAGGGTAGAGCCCTAGATTTTGGCAATTGAGAAAATAGAAATGAGAGATTAGAAGAAAATGTGTTTCATGCTCATGCATTATATGATATGCACATACACGTGAATATTGAACTTATGCACATTAAAATAATTGTATATATATTCATCGACATATTCTGGGTATAATTGTTTATAAATGTGATTATATTGAGAATTGTTAATTGTGTATGTTAAGAATTGACTTGGACAGTATAATTATTGATTCATACTTTTTGGTGAATTTTAGGAAATTTTCTAAAATTTTGAGTAATTTTTGAACTAGAAAAAATGCCAAGTGGTAGAACAATTGATGAATGCTAGTAGAAATAAGAGTCAAATGGCAGTGGAAATTTTAATGAATGACATTGGGATTTAATGACAAGTGTAATTAAAATTTGGGAGAAATTTGGATTGAAAATTGGAGACAAATGGAGTAGTAGATTAAAAGAATAAAATGGGACCATAGGAAAGTGAAAAGTGTCACTACCATTCATCACTTACTATTATTTTACCTAAATTAAAGGCTAATTTATGGTCTTTTAATTGTCATTCATGACACCCATATGAAAGACCATCTTTCATATTAGTCTTTCATTTTGCCTACTACTTGTTTTCTTCTCTTCTTTTCATCTTCTCTGGGCTCTAGAAGTTGTTCATGGTGCAAAAAAACTAGTCTATCTTCTTCTCTTCCTCACATTAGGTCTAGGTACTTCTTCAAGGGCCTAGGATGGAACACTACCAGTACCACTACCATCTTTAACATTTCCACAATCACCACAAAAACTAAAAAACAAAATCCCATTACCTATTTCAAAATTTAACCTTTCCCTTCTTTGTTGATATTCTTCAACTAATGTTTTCATTTGCCACTTCACATCATGGCTTACTTTTTTACAAGGTTATACATCTCCTTTAACCCCAAATGAATGCTTCTTTAATTGGGTGATTCATCCACCTTTCAAATGCTTGTTATAAAAAAAAACAAATTATATGATTCTTCATACCTCGGACTAATGCAGCATGAGTCCAAGCTGGATCATTATATCTTCTTGAAGCAGTTTGATTAGGAGTAGTTGAACTTCATTTCATTTATCTGTAACAAAAAATGAAGATATTAGTTTTGTAAGAAATTAATCTTTTAGTAGTTTCATCAACAAAATTAGCAGTGTTAACGCTAAGTCCTTTGTGAGACAACACAGCATAAATAATAGCTTTAACTCTTTATATGAAGCCTAACGAAGTAAAGATTTATGAAACTAGAGTAAAATTCAGAAATAGATAAACTTTCTTATTGGAGAGTAGTGAATTCATGTTAAATTCAAAATCGAAATACCGTTCAAAAATTTAAGATGATGACTCAATGAATCTAAAAATTCAAGTTATAACTTAAACATCCTTAACTTCACTTTCATCTTTATTCTTGTTTTTTTAGAAATATGATTATTGCCATTGACATATCTTCATAAATCCTTGCCTTTAATAATTATCTTAAAATAGAATGCACAAGCTGAGTAAGTTTTTTCATTAAGATGAACTGAAAAACTTTCACACTTACTCGAATAGTTAATGCCAAAGTACTATAAATGAGATAAAAATGGAATAATAAGAAAATTAAATTTTGAATATGCAAAGACTATGAAATAGACTAAGTTTAAGAGAAATAAAGGTTGATATGCAAGAAACTTGAATCCTTAAAGAGATGGTCTAATTTTGGGATAAAAATTAAAGACAACTTGGAGATATAGAATAATTATAATTACAAAAATTCCTAATCGACTTTTTCACAAGACAATAACCGAATTATTATATTATATTCAATTAATTATTTACCTAATATCTAAATACCATTTCAGTAATTTTAAGATTATGTCAATTAATTGTTTATTTTAAATTCTTTCCAATTTACATTCTCGGTTTGTTAGTTTTAAGTTAAGTTGAAACTTGAAAGCCTTTCTAACTTTTAAATCATGCATCATAAAATTAAGTTAACACTTGAATTGAAAGCCTTTCTAACTTTAATGAATGCTGTGAACGACCAAAAAATTTAACATAAATCAAGTCATCAATTATCAATCAACCGAATCACAAATGGTCCAAAATCATATTCCTTTCGTTCAAGTCAATTCAACTCCAAATCCAATCCATTATCCATCTCCATCCAACAAAAATCACAAATGCTTCACAATTTCATTCCAACTTCCCATTCACAATCACAACACAAATGCAATTAACCCAAAAAAATTCAACAGAAAGTGAAAACACACCCAAACAGAAATTCACAATCAACATTATTCCAAATTGGATCAGGTCAAGTTTAGATTTGGGTATTATTCCTAAATCAAACAACTGCAGATGCATGGGAGACAGATGAGAATAGATGATGGTGGTGTGGTGTGTTAATGGTCCTCGTGGAGGATGACTGGAGGTTGATGGAGGTCCGAATGAGGCTCAGTGGAGACAGGTTCACGTGGTGGAGGAAGATTCGAAGATGACTGCTAGAGAAGGTTTGCGTGGTGCACTGCCGGAGAGGTAGGACGTAAGAGCACTGTGGGAGGGGCAGGACATAGGAGCACTGCCGAAGATGGAGAGGAGAACGAGAGAGAGAGAGAGTGGAGAGGACGAGAGCGTGAGATAGAGTGAGGATGAGGTGAGTTTGAGAGAGAGACAAAAAAGTGAAAAAGCAGACGCAGACGTCGGGGAGTTGGGGTTAATTATTTTTTATTATGCAAAAAGGTGCTCAATTTTTATTAAAATTACAATACCGGCTAGTATATGGCCATTATTTTGAGTGCCGGCTAGTACTTGGCAAAAACACCCAGAATCGGTCAGTACTTGTGGCCAGTACCAAACATGATGATACCGTTCCGTTTTTCGGCCAGTATAGATGGGTATTCGATATCTTGATCTACACTAAATAATGCATCCAACAGTGATCATATCAATGGATTGACGAAATCGAGGAAATGATGGTCGATTCGTGATCTTATCGTTTTAAAGTGTAAGAAGGCAAAATGTCAAGTTTACATTGTCAATTATGCCATCCACTCTGGTGATTTTCCACTAAATGTGGCCCTCCTAATGAAAATTTATGGTCAGCAAATAGAACATTCAAACCACAGAGAAATCTAACCAACTTTGTAAGAGGTTAGAAGAATGCTAGAATAATTTGTTTGCAAATGTGCATCTTCATACTATCTGTGTATCCTTTTCCGATTTAACAGAAACAACCCGTAATGAATAGTTTAATGAGGATTGGATCGATCAATTCACAAGAATTTGTTTCATGTAATGAGAAATTTATTTAACTTACCTCTCATAATTTATTTTATTACGTATTAGTTTTATGATTTGATGTATCGGTAAACGTATATTAAGATGACGAAAGGTTTAAAGACATACTGCTAATCCAGTATGGAAAGTTTCCACCCAAATACAGAAATCGATCTTCTATTATTAAATACATCATATTCGAAAATGCATGCTTGAATTGGAGTATTCTCTTATTTTTCAATTTCAACAAAGTGCTGCCTTTTCCTTCAGCATACTTTTGAGCCATGTCTTCCTTTTCCCCTCTTACGCTAATCCCTTAACAAAAAGAGAAGTAAAGGCTTCAGTTTCATGCCTTTTTAAGGCCAAACCAATCTCAACACCTCCAAGTCCATCACTTGCTTCAGTCAAAGCTATTGCTCCTGTCTTGTCTATGGACGTAATGTCTACTTTCTTTGGTCTTCCCCACCCAAAATCACAACTGTAGACCTGAAACTGAGTCGACCCTGCCACAGTTATACAATCTCCCGGTTTAATAGTAAAAAACAATGGCAGCATCTTCTCCATTCCATCCAAGGGTCCCCTTTCCAATTCCTTAATCGCGTTACTGATTCTTAGTGCGGTCTTGGCCAGCCCATAACTTTCCTCCATGAAGATTGTGGCCTCTGCAGCAAAGAATTTGCCAGTAACACAGTTTCCAAAATAGTTGTTTGGGACCGGAGGGTCTAGACGTTTTCTAACATCTGCTCTGAAACAGAAGTAAATGCGCGTGCTACCCTCCTCTTGCCTTGCTTTCAACATACAAATTGATGTGTAAGCACATGTGAGTACAAAACTTGATAAGTGAATCGGTGTTGTGGAATTAACAATATCAGTTTCCTCCTCCTCCTTGTTGACAGCCTCCAGTTGTGACAAGACCTTTTCCCTTAACCTTTTTATGTCGTGACGATTCAACTGAAACGTAGACCGAACCACGTTTTGTGGTACAAATATGTTTTGCCGTAGCTTCAAGCTTCGAGGGTTGCTCTCGTTACCCAACATGCTCCGGTTCACTTCTGCCCATTGGTTCAAGAACACCGTTTCAAG
>JANSVA010425082.1:0-20069 GCA_025504915.1 Erythroxylum reticulatum | reverse complement strand
TTCCAGACAAACTTACTCCATCCCAAATACTACTCCTATAGTATCTTCGGAATTACAAGATCAAGAAGGTCCTTCTGAAGCTAGGACAAAGTAGGTTCCTTTCTCTTAGTAGGAGCCTATACAGCAAAGAACACTAAGAGAATGGAGAGGTCAAGATACACATTAATACATTCTAGGAGACCCTTCTAAAAGACTAAGGACCATATCTTCCTTCAAGAACAACTTTGTTGCTCTCATCTCATAATTAGAACTAAAGACCGATTAAAACACTCTTACTGATGAAAATTGGGTTTTAGCTATGAAAGATGCATTAAATCAGTTTGACAAAAATAAAGTCTGGAATCTACTATGTCATCCATAAAACAAGTTAATTATTAAAACTCGTTGGGTTTTTCGAAGCAAACTTGATGCAAATGGTAATGTGGTTAGAAACAAAGCTAGACTTATAGCTCAAGGTTATAATTAACAAGAAGGTATTGATTTTGATGAAACTTATGCACTTATGTTATATTAGAATTGATTAGAATTTTACTTGCCTTTGCATGTCATAGAAACGTCAAATTATTCTAAATGGATTTTAAAAGTTCCTTATTAAATGGATATATTAACAAAGAAGTGTTTGTTAAGCAACCTTTAGGGTTTAAAGATGAAAACCATCCTGATTACGTGATGAATTGACTAAAGCCCTGTATGGTCTAAAGCCGACTCTTTGAGCATTGTGTCAGAGTTTAAGTAATTTTCTAGTTAAGAATAACTTTGAAAAAGGAAAGGTAGATAAAACCTTATTTATTAAGAAAAAGGAGAAAGATTTACTCATAGTGCAAATATATGTTGATGACATAATATTTGGGCTACTAATCACTCTTTATGTAAAGAATTCTTATCATTAATAAAGGGGAGTTTGAAATATGCATGATGGGAGAACTATCTTTCTTTCTTGGATTATAAATAAAACAAACAAAAAAAGGAATCTTGTTTAGCCAAGACAAATACAAAAAGGAACTTATCAAGAAATACCATTTTAAGAATGCCAAACTAAGGGGTACTCTTATGTATACTAGAACTAAACTTGATAAAGATGAAGAAGGCTAGGCTACTGATGAGACAAAGTATAGAGGAATGATTGGGTCACTATTATAACTTACAAGGTCAAGACCAGATATTATGCTGAGTGTGTGCCTTTGCGTACGTTTTTAATCAAATCAAAAAGAAAGCAACCTTTAAGCAGTTAAGAGGATCTTTCAATATCTTTACAAAACTATGGATTTTGGATTATGATATCCAAAAACTAATTTATTTAATATAGTTAGCTATTGTGATGTAGATTATGTAGGTAGCATAAGTGGTCACTGTCAATTTCTTGGAGGATGTCTATTTTTTAGGTCTTGCAAGAAATGAAAATTACCCAGTGCTTTAAAAAACTGAAGTGAAATACATAACAACTGCTAATTGTTATACTAAAATCTAATCTTATGGATGAAGCATCAACCCCAAGATTTCTCTTTAAACTTTAATCATATTAATATATTATGTGACCAAATTAGTGCAATAAATCTTTCTAAAAATCTTATGCATCATTATAAGACTAAACATATAGAAATCTAACATCATTTTCTTAGAGATCATGTTTTAGAATAAACCATTAATCTTTTGCATGTTAATACTAAACAAGTAGTTGATATCTTCACTAGGTCACTCTCTAAAAATAGATTTTGCAAATTAAGAAAAGATCTTAGCATGTGCTAACTTTCTAATACTATTTCTATATGAATTTTCTATATTACTCCTCTTTACAGACATTAGTAGGCTCTTTCTAATATGATTCTTTAAAAGCCTTCTCTTATTTTAGTAGGCTCCTTTTTGTTTAGAAGAACCCTCTTAGTTTAGAGGCTTCCTCTTAGTTTAGTAGGCTCCTTCTAGTTTAGAAGGATCCTCTTATTTTAGAAGGCTCATCTTGGTTTGACAGAGTAGGATATACATGTCCTAAAAAGGAAGTTATTCATAGCATTGTCTCAGCTTTTAAAAACATGCATACTGTTTTGATAGTTCTTCATACATGTTTGACAGAAGACACGTAGACGATCACACTTCCTTTTTTGATGTGTATGAATGTCCTTCCTTATATGAGATCAATGCTCAAGAATCTTTTAATATACCAGAAACAAGCTTCTCTTTTCTACTCATTTTTGTCTTTCTCAGAAGCATTGTTCTTTTCCTCTTTACACCCTAATTTTTTGCATTCTCTCTATTTTTCCTCCAAAATCTCCTAAACATCAATGGCATGAATGAAATCAAAGGATGAAAAAAAAACTAGGCTTTAACTTCTATCCATGGCGAAATTCTCTGTCATGAACAAACTCTTATCTCTGAGCCCTCTGTTTTGTCTCCAATAGTAGGTTCTTTGAACACTCCTACTGAACTTGTTTATGTCTCCTCTAAGCCCAAAACTTCAGAAAACCCTATAAGTAGACTCCAGAAGAAAGAAAAAGGAAGATTTTGTCTATCTTGTCCCTAGAATCAGACTTGGACTCATCCTCTGAAAACAATGAACTAATAATCAAACCACAATATGTCTCCGACCCTAGTGATGAAGAAGAAGAAGAAGAAGAAGAAGAAGAAGAAGAAGAAAGAGGAGGAGGAGGAGGAGGAGGAGAAAAAGAAGTAGAGGCAGAATGGTAGGTAGGAGGCAAAGCAAGATTTATCATACCCATTCTCACTCTGCCTACTCATTCTCCATCTACCCTCTCTTCTATAATTTATACACCATCTTCCACTACTCCTCAACACAGTTCTAAAGATAAGAAAGTGCTTGAAGTGCACTGGATTGTAAATGATAATAGTTTAAATGAAGAACCGACTCCGTTAATAAAAAAACCATAGACCAGAGCAAGTTTGGCAAAGCAAGTTGTACAATAAGAAACTCCTAAGGATGAAAAGAGAGAAGAAAAAGAATCATAAAAAAGAAAAAGTGAAGAAATAAGAAAAGGCAAAGCGCCTATGGTTGGAAAAAAAAAGATTAAGGACCCAATTGTTAGGGATGAGCTAATTTTTGAAGAATTCATATTTGAAGAATTCCTTAAGGCCAAAAGGACAAAATCAAAGAAACTCGTCGTACTTTAAAAAGGAAGGTCTTCAGTACCAATGAAGTTGTTTCAGTCGATGGAGGCTGAAGCAAGATACAAAATACGCTACAAGAAGAAAAAAGTGGTCTCTGGACGCTTTTTTCCTCCACTCCTATTTGATGAAATTGGTATTCCCATCTTTCCCTTTTTAATTGCTTTTGGTTTGGAAAATTTTATCAACTTGAATGAAACAGTGTGTGATGACTAGTTAGATGTTTTTACATACTTATGAGAAAAGAAGAAATTGATTGGAAGCTGGCAATAATCTCTTGGGTATATGAATGTGAGATCTTGATTACAGAGGAAATATTGGGGAACATTCTCAGTATTATTCCTATAGGTAGGACTGACCTCCCCTATCATAAGTGGGACATTGATGGCTTTGAATTGGGAGAGGTTGTGGACTTTATATGTTTATACACTGAAAATACCCATGAAGGGAGATCTTGGTGTAGAAACTTGGACCTATTGCTAAGATGCTTTGCATAAATATCAACTAATTCAATTTTTCCGAGGAGTAGCTCAATAGAAAGATGCAATCTTCTAGATACGTATGTGGTATACAATCTTTTAAAGGGAAATAAGATGAACCTCCCAGGAATCATCCTAAAGTTTATGGTGGATAAGGAAAGTCACAAGAATACCACTGGTGATCTGCCATATAGGATGCTGTTAATTAAGAATTTTATGTATTTTGGAGTGCCCTTTGACAAATTGAGTTGGTATGAACCTGTAAAGTTCCACTCTTCCATTCCCTAGCAATTCGGATATAAGTGAAAGGCAATGTGTGGATTAAGAAGAAAATTGAAAGAGCAACATATCTGTTGGGTCCTGTCCTATAAAAATTAGCCTCTGCCACACTTTAGAGCATAAAGGATTTTATTATTCAAGAACCACGAGACTTTTATTCTATTAAAGCTCACATGCGCAACCAGATTGACAGCTTGCAAAACCAATTTTTGCATATGCAAACTCTTCTTAGAAAAATTCTTGATTCTTTTAATTAACTTTCTTACTATTTTTACTTGGATTTTTCCTTACGTACTCGTGATATTTCTTACGGATTAATTTCAATCCCTCCTATTTTTTGATAATAAAAAGGGAAAGAATAGTTAATGATATACTTTGCATCTGTTATATATTTTCAATTTTGCCTTGATGATATTTTTTTAATGACATATCAGTGATATTTTTTTCTAACTGCTACTGAAATTTTGTTGAACTTGTGAAGTTTAGTTTTGTGATATACAAATGATAGGCTCTATCCTTTAGAAGTCAGGCTCCTTCTAATTATGACTATGAGTAAGAACATATAAAGTCTATAGGTATCTTTTGAATTCTTTTATTATTATTTTGAATTTTGAATCTATCATTTTTTGTCATAATAAAAAAGGGGGAGATTGTTAGCTCAAGGTTTATGTTTAACATTTATTATGATATCTTTATAATATTTCAAAATTTAAATTGGATTTATTTCCTTGTATAGGAAATAATATAATTCCTAAAAAGAAATAAAATCATAGGATAATTGCTTCCTTTCAAACAAGAACCTTCTTTACGAACTTACCTAATTAGAAATAGTTCCATGACATTAAGAAGGATCTTACTAATTCGAATAATTAGCTCCAGAAGTTCTAACATAATGTTTATCTTAATGTCTGAATATCAAAGATTTCAGCAAAGATGATATTGAACATTAAGCAATGGCTAGTTGAAGAAAATATCTACTTAAGGAACAGCCACTGGATTTACGAAACACATAGGCTTGTGAAATATTTTAGTAACATCAATATTTTTAAAAGTCATATCAAACTCCTTGTGCCTTAGAAAATGGAATCACTATATTGAGAGAAACTGTTAAATCATTTGCACATTTCTTGTTGAGAGCTTATAGAAGTTTGTTAAACACTACCAGTGTGGAAGGTAAAAGAACCTTGAAAAATATGTACTTGTGAGCTTAGAAAGGTTCGTGAAAATTTATTACTAGGATTTTATAGTGAAATACTCAAGTTTAATACTTGGGACTGGACGTACTCTTCGTTATAAGCCGAACTAGTATAAATCAACAATGTCATTCTTTCTCTCTTCCTAATTTTTAAATTTTCATATTATAAGTTTATGTTTTCAAGAGGCTCATTCGGTTTTACAATAGGCTCCTTCTATTTTTATCATAAGAGCCTCCTTTCCTTTTAAGCGTTAGCAGGCTCTGATTAATTAACAAGCTCCTTTCCTTTTGAGCTCCAGTAGGTTCCTTTCCTTTAGCTCCTTTTAATTGACAAGCTCCTTTTGTTTTTAAACAGTTATCAGGATTCGTTTTCAACATTAACATGATCTTTTCAAAAAATTGATAGGACTTTCTATTTATAGATTTATTTTGTTTAGGAGGATATTATCAATTTGAAAGTACCTTGCAAATTTTTACACACAATTGACCCCCTTGTGTGTGTTTGCTTTATCAGAAAGATTCTTAAATTGATTTATTCTTCCAAAACCCCTATAAGTTTCATACTTCTACACACTATATGAAATTCCTTCAAGTACTTATGAGGGTCTCCACATGCAACACTAAGAAAAGTGGGTAAAAGATTATTAGTTTAGATTTTAATTTAAAAGCATTATTAGTATAAGAAGTGGCAAATGTTATACAATTGGTTCAAATCAAAGACAACAAGCTCCTTCAAATTTCATTTTTTACTGATCAAAATTTCCTCTTCCAAATATAAATCAATAGCAAATAAGAAACCAAAACTTAAATTACCCACTTTCAATTTTTTTATAGCTTCGTTCCTTAACATGCGCAACATTTTCATATCTTCAAATCAACTGTAAAACACCTTAATTAGAAGATTAAGTAATAGGTTTTGCATGATTAGGAAGACAAGATAAATTACAGATAATAATTAAAAATAAAATAACTAAAATCACTCCCCAATAATGGCACCAACATTTGGTGCCTTGTAGCTAGCACCCAAAATAAAAGCTATCACTAAATTGCATATTACAAAAATGTGTTTCCCTATCATTAATAATAATTTTAAGTGTCCCAAATTTGTGAAATATTTCTTAAGGAATTTAATTATAACTTAGCATTGTTAATTGGTAAAGTTAAAACTTATACTCATTTATAAATGTAATCCACATCAAGTGGTATAAAAAGAACTTGAAAAAAGGACCTGTGAAATTAACACTCCACACATCATATAGTTTTGGTACGTTATTGCTAGCACTAAAAAATTAAAACATATAATTTTGAAAATATATGTAATAGTATAAGTAAGGATCATTCCTTAAGAGAGTACTTAGCCTAATTTTATGCTTTATGAACATGAGTTGATGGGAGTTTTAATTATGGTAAAAAAATTTGTAAAAATAAACTAATCAATAATTCAATTTAAGATATGAGGAAATCAATTTAAAAAATGACCTTAGAATGAGGCCACATCTACCATCGAAATTTTGTATCAATCATAAATATATTATAAATCAATTTATACTGTAAATATTCAAAGTTGGAATTATTTTTGTATGAATCCTTATTCATAATTAATTAAAGAAACAAGCAATCCAATTAATCCTAAATAGTTAACAACCCTAGTTAAGGTCATATGGTTTAGTTTAATAACAAATTTAACAATTAGAGAGATTTATGATGCTAAATAGACCAAGGACAAGCACAAGCACAAGCAATCTTATTTAATTTAATAAAGTGTCCTTTTTAAAATATAATAAATTTTGATTCAACAAAACGAATTTTAGTTGCTTCATGAATTAGATTGATCAAATAATTATGGATTAATATTTAATACAATTATAGATTATCTCAGATAATAAATGGTTAAACTTTAAAGCAATTAAATGAAGTGATCTTGAAAAAGAAACATAAAAGGCCATTCAATACTCAAAGAATAGATTAAATATCAAAAGTAAATTATATCTCACAGTTTTATATATCTTAAAGCTTCAATATTTGACCAAGTATATGTTAGACTTATGTAAATATAGTGCCCTAGAAAGCAAGTGTATTTACTTATAACGTAATTTTCTTCCAGTTAATTTTGTAATGAGAATATTTATTATTAATAAAACAAAACAATTTGGTTTTACTTGTATGAGCATTATATATCTAGTCATAAGGTACCGAGATTCTTTTGTAAGTAATATACATATACATAGAGATGTATGAGAAACATGTACATTATTAGAATCTAAAAGAATTGATTTACAGTTGAATAATCAAGTTGATTGCTTAATTATGGTTTAGACTGTAGTGTTACGATTTATCTTCGAGTAAGTAAAAGAGTTTACTTCAAAAGAATGATGACTTTCATATCATGGTAGTAATTAACTATCGATAATGGTACTATTAAATGAATATGGAATCAAGTATGTTTTAAAGAATAAAGTGGGCCATTACTTTAATCTTAAAACATACAACTTAAGCATTCGTTTATTATAGATCACAATTTTGATGAGTGATGAACTCATATGTGTTTCATTATAATTTTTGATATTATCAAAATGGATTTTTATAAGTATCAGCTCAGTGTCTGCATGTTGAAATTATTAATTGAAACATGTGTTAGGAAACATGCACTCAAATAAAGAGTTTATATTGATATCATCACTTCTAGATGTTTTACAGAGATTGGTGATTAAACTGGCACAAGTAGTTTGATGGAATAGGTACCCATCAAGTCTTAACACCAAGATTAGATCTTGTATGTTAATCACCATATAGAGTAAAATTAGAGATCTAGAAGGAAAAACCAATATAAGGGCAAAACGGTAATTTTACCCTTTATTATGCTGATGACTATAATATACTTTATATTAGAGTTTGCAATTGGACATCCTATTTGAAACATGTGTTCTCATACTATTTAGTAATTCAAGAGTTCAACTAATTGTCTTTAATGGAATGATATTTAGTTAATAAGCTGAAATTAATTATAATGAGATTAAATTGTTCTGGGCTTATAGGAGCTTGAATTATATAAGTCTAATTAGATTACCTATTTGGCTTCTAGGAAGATTATCAAGCAAAGTAAGAAATACAAAATAGAGGTTTTAAATTCCATGATTGAATATTGGACTTACTTTAATTAGTTGTTAATTAGAAGCCTATATGAACATTTAGAAATGGGCTAGACTTTGGTTTAATTTAATTGATTAGATTAATTAAATTAAAACAAAGTTATTAAAGATAAAACGAGGTGGATTTTCGGTTTCAATGTGGTAAATGTGCAGCTGCACATTTAACATTGGTTTGCTATATTAAAGATGGTTTCTAACATGTTTTATCATCATTAAATGGAGTTATGATCTTATCATTAAATGGTTTAATGATGGTATTTTATTGATAGCATGTAACCTATTAGCATTTATTGGATTAAAGAAGAAAGAGGTGCATTTGATGGACCATCTTCCTTCTTTTCAACAAAAAACTAAAAATGAGATGTGTCATTTAGGTTTTTGGTCTTTTTATATAGCCATGTTGAAACAAATGAGAAGAGTCTCATTTATTGGCTTCTTTATGAATGATTAAGGAAGGAGGTGATGCATTGGATGCACTTCACTTCTTCCTTTGAGACAAAACCGAAATTGAGAGAAGGAATACAAGTGGTTGTTGAATTTTTATCTCTCTCTCCTATCTTGCATGTGTGATCCAAAAATTGCGTGAGAGGTGTCTCATTATTGGCTTCTTTCTTCTAAGGTAAAATCTCTTCAAGTTTTCTTCTCCTTTCCTACTAAAGGACCTTGTTAACAAAGTTGTCCAAGAAGAACAAGTGGTAGATCAAATTGGTCGAGGATACAATATCGAGAAGAGGATACAATAATGAGAAGAGGATACATCACTTATGAAAAGAATACATTGCCGAGGATAAGATAGCACAGCGAAGAGTTAAAGTTGTAGCAAAGGAGTTGGTAATAATTTTCATCTTGTGCTTATACAAATATTTTTCCTTATACCGTATCATGTATGACTATGCATGTTGATTTGGTTATATTGCTTCCACTATAATTTTGATTTCTAAAAAGTTTTAAAATCTACCGTTTTATTTAAATCATGCTGGCTTTATTTTTCCGATCCAACAGTATAATAATTTAGTCACATATGGTCATCGATAAGAATCCAAAGGGAAATAAATGAGAAAAAGAAGAGAGGTGGCCATCCCATAAAACTTATCAAAATGTAAGTCAAAAACTAAGGTTTTAGGGTTATGAAATAAGAAACATTTCTGGTTATTGTGATAAAGATGGGTTAGAAAGCACCTATGTTCAAGGCTAGATTCAGTTCTTTGTCTTAAAAAGAAAATAGACTTTAATATGCTTAAATTTAAGATCGTGTTTAGTTAGTATATCTCAAGACTTGTTTGAAATTTTCTTAAATTTTCATTTGTATTTTGAATCATCTCAATTATAGATATTACGAGACAGTTATGCTTAACAAAAGAAGCAATGTTAAAAATGTTAAATAAAATTATTTTTCTTAACACCTCTATTTACATCATAAATCAAAATATAAAAACAAATAATACATTTAACTATAAAGTAAGTGCAAAATAATAAGTATTAAAGAGAAAATATGATAGTTTTTGTGCTTATCAATTCGTAAATCAAAACATTAGTGAGAGGCATTTTGTGTTCTCGAAATATATTACTTACCCACTAATATTCATTA
Source organism: Erythroxylum reticulatum (assembly GCA_025504915.1). Taxonomy (NCBI): domain Eukaryota; kingdom Viridiplantae; phylum Streptophyta; class Magnoliopsida; order Malpighiales; family Erythroxylaceae; genus Erythroxylum; species Erythroxylum reticulatum. Next base: position 10,265 of record JANSVA010425082.1, on the reverse strand, counting down.
TAATGTTGAAAATATTTAGACATATTTAAAGATTTTTAGTCGATTGCAAGATTTTGGCTATCGATTAAGTCCTAAGGAGAACTGACATATTAAACAAACTGAAGCAAAAGAAAAGGTTACACCTAATTGGTCTAGCTTATTCATTATAAGAGATGTTGTAAAGTCAGGAACATATGGGTTATCTTATATTAGCGAAGAAATTGTTAGCTCAAGGTTTATAATTAATGATTTTGACGATAATTGTATAATATTTCAAAATTCAGATTGGATTTATTTCTTTATACAATTAATTGTCTCATTCTCGAAAGGAAATAAAATCATAAGAAATATATATTCTCTTATAGGAACCTTCTTCATGAACTTACCATGTTAGAAATTGTTTATCTGAAAGCATCCTATTAATTATCAAGGTCATATATTGACTCCTTGATTACTAGAAGATTTTTGGAAAAAAATTACAATGAAATTATTCAGACTCAAATTAATCTAGTTGACTAAGGATATAAGTGAAGCAACGGTTAATTGAAGAAATGCCTATTTAAGGAAGAGCCAATATAACTGTGAAAAACAACTAATTGATACAAAAGCTTGCAAAGCCATGTTGTCAAAATTCATCAAAAGCATATACATTCTTGAAAGTTATATCTTTGTAAAAATTCTATTGTGAGTTAGAAAGTGAAATTCTATTGAGAGAGATTATTAAAGCTCATATCGAGCAATCCCCTTTTTTTTATTTTGAGAGCTTGTAGAGGTTAGTAAAATATTACTAATGTGGAAGGTTGAAGAAATTTGAAAAATATTAAATTGGGAACTTAGAGAGGCTCGTCAAATTATTACTTGATTTTATAGTGAAACTTTCATGACTCAGTACTATATTGGGCACATGACAACCATCGCATACTCGGGCTAAGGACACTCATGGTACCCTTAATTTGAGTATGCAAGGCTAATTGAATATCTTTTAAAACCATATAGATAACATAATGATAATATTTTAAAAATCCCAAAACTCAATCAAAACACCTGCAAATCAGTTTTAAACACACTTCTATATTCACATTAAAATGCTACCACAACTTCTGGACTTTTAAGTCTACTCAAAAACAATCTCAACGATAGTACTAAAGGTTCATACATAAGATCTTTTAGAAACAACAAGACAGTCAAGAGTTAATTTATAAAATCATAAAGCATATCAACATAACCAACCTAATAAAAATAGTTCAAGAGTCACTATACAACAAAAGTACAAAACAAAAACTACTCATGTATGGTAATTCTTCGAAAATATTAAAAAGACCACACGATCTACTCAGAGCTTCAAGCTCACCAAATTAACCTTCATGGTTGGAAAGAGGAGGGGGTGATTATACTATATACTCAGTGAGCAAAAAAGAAAACATATATCGTAAATAGAACTTGATATACACTAAGACGGTTTAGATAACCTAAGGATGGGTTTTTCATGTATCTAGCATGCAGATAACCACTATGAAGTGAACATATATGACATAGAAACACATAGGCCTAGCCTATGACTCAACATATACTAGTTAGGAACCACATAGGCCTAGCCTCTTAATTACTCATCTAGTGAACATAGGTTCCAGTTCCAGTACACAAAAGCAGAAAAACATCAAATGTATAAAACAAATCTTGAAAGAAAACAAATCTCATAATAGGCCAAAATAATCATGTGTGTCACCACTAGTCAGTTAAACTAGTGTTGACCTGACTTTTATTTGTGGTGAGTCCAGACTACAGTCGACAAAAGCATCATGACCCTAGGTGATGATCTCGTCAGTGACTAGAACTCTAGGTGTGGAATCACCCGCAAGTCTCATAGAAAGGTGTCGATACGGGGACTCGACTTTTACGTACCAGTGTTAAGGGTATGGGGGTCGCTTAATCTGTTATGCCTAGCATATGATTGGCCAATCGCTGCCTCACCAATCACAAAAATCATATACGATTATTAAGTACTAAAATCAAGTAAGGCACCATGTCCTTATTTATCGGTCCAACTGATAAAATAGAATCTTGCCATAGCTCTAAGCCAAAAGAGAACACATATATGTAGCATATATGAATCGATTATGCATATGTAAGTTCCAAAACATTATTTCATGTAATAGAAGTCATCTTTTGCACTCTAAGTGCAAAATTGTTCAAAAATGTAGTTTCAGAAAATAAAACATTGTCCTTTACACTTCAAGTGCAGGTTTGTTGAAAACAATATCATTTCTCAAAATACATAATAAAAACATCAGTTGCACTCTAAGTTCAAAGATTTATTCAAAACAATGTTGTTTATTAAATACACAAGTATACTAGCATCTATTTAAGATTCAATTCTACTATGCATTACCTAGGTTCAAAATTCACATACAAGTCATCATGCATGTCTTGGGATGTCCTAATCCCATTTGAGGGATATGGTTTCCCCAACTCACCTCAGAAGAAGTTGCACACTCTATTGACTTCAATAATCCTTGATACGAGCTCTTTGATTCACAGCTCCCGAGCCTTTATACATAAAAATATACGATGCATATCATTATGAAACTTTAAATCCTAAGCTAAGTTCACTTAGGCATTTTATCAAACACCTAATGTGCATGACTTTCAAGTCATATTTTCAAGAATTTATCATAGTAATTAATGCTCCTATCATGTTATATAACAAACACTTCGAAACAACAACACATTTCACCAGTCCATTCAATCCAATTTCCTTCATTTAAGCCCTATTTATCATAATTATATAACTCATTACATTAGTCCATTTCTTCTCCCATCATTTTCACCAAGCCTTATCCAATATACATCTTCTTCATTTTTCATCATCAATTCACATTATACATATACAATTAACACCCTAGAATTCATTTAAACCATCAATTTCAAAAGATATTCAAAAATTCATAAACTTTCACCAAAAAGAGAACATTTCAGTTTTGGCTTAAGGGGACTTCTCCATGACTCATTTTATTAATCTAAACCATGTTTCATGCATATTCAATTGTGGAGAGCAACATATCTTAACATTGAACTTAAAATCATAATGTAGAGAGAGATGAGACAAAATTTACCTAAACTTTCCTTTATTGATATTATAAAATCCTTTGAGAAATTCTCAAATATAATGATAGATTTGATTTCCTTGATTTGGGTTGAAGAATCAAAAAGAATGGTAGAATTTTAATGATGGTCGAATGGGTTCTTTTCATCCTCTCTTCTCATTTTTTTCAATTAAAACAAAATGTTTCTAGTCTTTAATGGTGGGGTGCACAGTCGTACAAGGAAGAAGGGTCTAGAATATTGACTCTTCTTTGACCAAATATGGTGAAATTACCCTTTTACCCTTAGCTTATGTGAAATTACCATTATCCCTCAAAACTTTTCCTAAATTTGCAATTAAGCCCAAAATTTGGAAACAACCAAAACTTTTATTTTTGTTTTGGTCCCCAGAATTTTAAAAATAATAATTAATCCCCTTAAATTTATAAAATTACATATTGATTCTCCAAGAATTGAAAATTTACAATTAAGTCCTTTAACTTTTAAAAATTGGCAAATAAGCTCTTATATACATCAATTTTTCCAATTAAGCTTTCTAAGTGTCCAATAAGTCTATAAATAATGTATAATCACCTCTAAGGCATTAGAACACATTTAACTCAGCCACCATGGTCATATCCATCCAATGGACTTGGTTTTGCACACTTAGAAGTTTATATGTGAAAAATCTCCAAGATTTCACATACCGATGAACTCAAGTTCATGTACAGGCATATAACATTATAAATCACTGACATATGTACCCAAAAGGATTTAAATACATCTTTAAACTCATATACAACCATGTATATATCAATATACAGTAGTATTTTCAAGGACAGACGAATACAAAAGGGCTCAGAGAGTCTGGCATTACAGAAATACTCAAGTTGGATACCTGGGGACTAGGCGTAGGCTTCGGCTGTAAGCTAAACTAGTATAAATTGATTGCATCCTTCTTCTCTCTCTCTCTTTCTCTCCTTATCTTTTATATTTCCGCATTATATTGTGTGTGTTCATTTCAGCAAGAAACTCCTTCATTTTTATAATAGGTCCCTTTTGTTTTCAACTTACTGACGGTTCCTTTCATTTTAACAGGTGCCTTCTTTTTATTGTTTTCAATGGGAATTATACTTTAACATGGTCCTATCAACTAACAAGATACTATTGTCTGACAGACTCCTATTATTTTAATTTTTAACAAGCTCCTGTCTTTATACGAATTGAAAGTAACTTACAAATTTTTTTAAAGTCACACACAATTCACCCCCCTCTTGCGTGTTTGCTTTATCATTTGGTATTAGAGTAAGATTTCACATTTTTGTGCTTTACCACATGTGATAGATCATGGAAAAATCTTGAGAAGTTTTGAAGGACAATTTGTCTCAAAGTCTCCTTGCTTCAATGGAAACAACTACTCATACTGGAAAGAAAGAATGACCATATATCTCCAATTTGTAAATATTGAAGTATGTTAAGTGATTAAAGTTGGAGCTACAATTCCCACTTCCAATAATATATAAGTATGGACTGATGCTGACAGGAGAAATGCATAACTAAATGCTAAGGCAAAACATCACCTGATATGTGCGTTGTCTCCATAAGATATGAAAAGATGTCCTACTACTCTACATTAAAAGAAATGTGGGACAAACTTCAAGTCACGTTCGAAGGAACGAATGAGGTAAAGAAGCATAGAATAAGTCTTTTAATGCATCAATAAGAAACTATTGGCATGAAACAGGAATAGACTATAGACGAATTCTTTGGACACTTCAACAACATCATCACGACCCTAAAGAACTTGGGAAAGATATATCCCAATGATGAGCTCGTAACAAAGATTTTAAGGTCACTACCAAAGGAATGGAGACCTAACGTGACAACTCTAGAAATGAAAAAGGATTTAGACACTATTTCACTTAATTGGCTATGAGAAATTTTGATGATCCGTGAAACCGAGCTTTGGTAAGATGAAAGATCCTCCTATAGAAAAGGAATGTCATTAAAAGCAACTGATGAATCAAACTATGATGAAAGTGACACTGAGTTGCAAATAGATAGAGATGACAAGTTCAACTTTATAGTTAGAAAATATGCTTGCTTCTATAAAAAGAAGCTGATGAAGAAAAGAGAAGCAAACAAGAAAGTTGAAAACAACAGGTTGCTATCAAAAGACAGCAACAACAATAACATTACACAAAACAATCAAATCATATGTTATCACTTAAAGAAGATTAGAAAAATAAGACCAGAATGCTCTCTTCTTCAAAAGGACAAGTCAGAGAATAAAAAATCTAGAAAGTAAGTGATGAGGATTTTGAAAACTTTGAAGAAGAAGAACTAGAAGAAGTTAGTAACACTTGCTTCATGGTTGAATTAGGAGATGATGAGTTATATTACTCTGACTCTAATATTAAAGTTGATGAATTGAAAAATGCATTTCATGAATTGTATGATTAATACAAAAGGTTGACGGTGAAGTATTTTAAAGAAGTTGAGAAGTTCAAAAGCAATGATGGATCTTTGAAAAGTAAGATTAAATCATTAGAGTCTGCGAATGAAAATTTGGTGAGTAAGAATATGTCTCTTGAGTTTGACTATAAGCAAAGGTTTTTGAAAAGGAAAATCTAGAAGAAAGAGTATCTAAATAAGAAAATACACTACTAATAATGATTTTGATAAGGTAAAACAGCTAAAAGAAAAAGTCGCCACCTTAAAACTTCAAAAAGAGAAAAGTGCTAGAAAGATCTTTTCTCTAGAAAAATATCAAGAAAATTTTGTTGATGGAAGGAAGAATCTTGATGCATTGCTTAGTAGTGGTAAATGTATTTTTAGTAAGGCCAAAATAAGATACAATGAAAATAACAATATGAAGTCATACAAAACTTCTTTGTTAAATCTAGTAACAACTATAGCCAAAACAACAGGAACCTGTTAAGTGGAAAAGATCATAACAACTATCATTCATCTGTTTTATGCGATTACTATAGTAAACGTGGTCACATTAGTCATTCTTGTAATTTTAGTAAAAAGAAATTATCTTAGATGTATGCTTGGAGACTGAAAGGTCAAACTACTAACCCAAAAGGACCTAGAAAAATTTGGGTACTATTGTGCCCAAAAAGTTCTAAAAATGCTATCCTATTTGCAAATATACAAAGTAGTTGTAGTGACTACCCAAGGTCGTCTCTCACGAAGATGAAATTGGTTAACTTAATCCTGAATGAAAAATAAAAATAGATGCAATCCTAAACATTCTATCCTAATTGTTGAGTGAAAGCTTTAAAACAAAATAACAAAATTAGTCTAAAAAGTAAACGATTAATCAGAAGAAAACACGAATAGATTAATTGAAATGGAAGACTTTTGAGAATTAATTTCACTAATTTAATCTCCTATGTATGATTAAGGGAAATGATTAGATAGTTGTTTTACTAAAATTAACAGTTAGATTATAAGATCGACTCTAATAATAAACTAAATCTAGCTTTCACATTCAACAAGTTATTATCCCAATTAATTATGGAAACCCTACTACTAATTACCACTTAAGTTAATATAATTCTAATTCATAACCTAAGCGTCTATAATCTCTAGTTCCATATTAAACTTCTTCTCTTAATCCTTCATTTAATACTAAAATAATGTAAATTTTGGCCATTATATTACATCCATTCAGTTTAAAAACTATAACAAAAATAAGACAATAACACAGTCCCTCAATTATGCATATTTGACTAAATTAGCTACACCAATCCTCAAGAAAAAGAGATTAACCCATCATAGTATAAACACGATTCATCATCTCCATACACTTCAATTGCATGTTACTGTTATCTGAAAAATGTAAACTGATGAATAAAGTGAATACTAAAAATGAACTATCAAAAGAAAACAAATAGCAGTCAATTAAGCTGACAAGTAATAAGTTTAGTAAATAAACAAGAAACTAAGTAACATATAAAAAATATAATGATAAAACAAGAATTGGATGAGAGAGTATGGTTGGCCTCCTGCCCCTCTCAAGATTTCCGCATTAGCTCTTCCCTTTTGCTTTAGCTTGTTCACTCAAGTTCAATGCATTTAGCTCCAACTCTTGCTTTTGGCCTCTGTCCCTTGCTTCAACCTCTCTGCTATGTTTCTCTCTTCTTCACCGACTCACTCTGTTTCTATCTTCTTTTTCTCTATCTCTATATGCCTCCCAAATATGTCTGTTTGTGTGTAAAGAGTGAAGAGTGAAGAATGAGTATGAAAGATGTCGCGCTATCCTTTCTAGTTATAGCGTCATCTAGGTTTACTTTTTTGTGCCCCTTTAACCTACAACTGCCACGTAATAAAACAAACATAATATAAGAATTTGCATAGTGGTGAGTATGGCAGTCACAGGTGTGACTCATTTTCATGCAGTCATGGTCACGGTGGTGTCACAGTGGTGACATGTTAAGTCTTAACATGTCACAATGGTGACATGCGTAGTCACCACTATGACTAAGCTTGTCATGTCACATTGGTGACACCTTAAGTCACCACCTTTCTTGGTTTTCTTCTTTTCCTTTCGTACATATTTACTTCAACTTTCCCTTTAACCTTAATTCAAAATTCATAAAATAATACAATTAACATTTATACAATAGCCATACCATTTCCACTCAATTTATCTCACATTTAGATCAAAACACAAAGCTTTGTAACCAAAATCAAGATATGAAGGTAATTAAAAGCAATAGAAACTAGACACAACAGGTACCTAAAATGAGATAATGCTTTTTGCATATATGTTTCAAAATGGAGACAAGGGAGAATCAATGGATAGTTGATAGTGGCTGTTTGAAACACATGATAGATGAAATATCACACTTCAACTACATTGAAAAAAAGACAGAGGATGTTAGACCCCCTTCTGGAGCCCAACATTCCAGAATATCATAAGACTTGAGCAAACACATTTCTTTAATTTCATAACAGATTTTAAGTAACCTCAACCCAGAATTACAATTTGAATTCTTCAGAATCTTTAATCCCCATTACCTTAGGTTTCTAATGACACCAAAATCATTCCATTTGGTTAAGAAATCTGAAAGTTAGGGCCCAAACATTCTCAGACTGTTACTAAACTGAAACAGTACACTATACCTAACTTCCATCCAAAAACTTGAAAGTCTTATGGACTAAATTAAAATTCAATTCCTTCAGATAATTTGTATCTCTATGTCTCTAGTTTATTTAGAAATAAGAATCATCTCATTTGGAGGGCAGATGATGCTGTTATGGCTGAAGGAATCAAACAAGGTTTTGTCCTCAATCATATTGAACCTGTTCTGGTAAAATTAGCATAACTTTCTCTATAGATATCAAATTAAGGTTATCTTAGGACAATTTGAAAGAGGACTTATATATCTACAACTTTAATGAAGACATTGATGATATATTCTATCATATAGAGGATCAAAATTGAACCAAACAATAGGATAAGAAGATCCTAGGCGGAAGGTCAGACGAAAGGGACCTATTTTGGAACAATTAGCATAACTTTTTCTAAAAGTATCAGATTAAGGTCATTATTTGATGGTTTGAAAGAAGACTTCAAGATATATAACTTTATTAAAGACTTTAAAGCGATATTGTGTAATACAGAACTGGACCGGACGATAGGGTAAGAAGATCCCAGACGAATGATTAGACAAAAGAGACCTATTTTGGAACAATTAGCATAACTTTCTATAGAGGCATCAGAGCAAGGTTATTATTAGATGGTTTGAAAGAATACTTCACTATATACCACTTTCATGAGACATTGAAGGTAGATTTTGTCATCTAGAGGGTCAAAATTGAACCAGATGATAGGGTAAGAAGATCCCAAATGGAAGGTCAGATGAAAGAAACCTATTTTGGAACAATTAGCATAACTTTATCTAAAGGTATTAGGTCAAGGTTATCCTTAGATATTTTTAAAGAATACTTAAAGATATACAAATGTTATGAAGACCATGAAGGTAAATTATATCATCTAAAGGGTCAAAATTGGACCAGACGATACTATCTATAGTGCATAAGAAGATGATTCAGTCTACAGTGCATAAGAAGATGATTCAATGTTCAGTGGATAAGAAGATGATTTAGTCTACATTGCATAAGAAGATGATTGAGTCTACTCGGTCTTCCTCACATCCCCAAAAGTTCTAAAGTACTAACTAAACTCTCTAAAGCACCTCCACTTATAAAGATCATAACTTTCGAATCTAATGTCCAAAAATTCATACTATATAGCGGTGGAAAGCTAGAAAGATAAGCTATAACTTTCCAGAAGACAACTTTATCTAATTTAGCCTAAATCAATACATTTTTCCTCTTGAATTCAGAACACGAAATTTATCCCTATGGAAGATGTGAAATTTGCACTGTGCAAACTTGGAATGTCCAGAGCCTAACCATTCAGCTTCCAAACTGACTTCATTAAACTCTCAAATCTCAACACATTCGACTCATCGCATTCAACTATCTTTCTTTTCCATAAAATCTGAAATGTGTATATATATGTCAACAATTCAATCAAAAACGATCTGCTCAAGTTGATAATCATCTCAAGTTGATAACTTCTTCAAGTATATCTGATGCCAACTCAATATCATCCATACATAATTCATATGACATTAACATCAAAAGAACAAAGTTTTACAAATCTTTAAAGGCAATTCAAGCCATAATACATCATCGTCTCAAAATCAAAAATTACAAAAGATTCTTGAACACATAAATATGAAATGTGACTAAAACATTGTGCTTTCCCAAAACCAACTCAAAATAAAAAATAAGCAAATTTGTAGAAATTCCCTTAGGCTCTTGATCCCTTGATCTCTTAGCTATCATCTGAAGAAGGGATGAAAAGGGGGTGGCTTAAAAGCTCGTGGGTAAGTGTTAACCCCCAGATTTTTTCTCTCTAGTTAAGCATGATTTAAATGAATTATAAGTTTTTGATGGATTTAATTTTAGGAATTATTATTATGATAATGTTAGTAAGATTATATGATATAAGTTAATTGAATTAATGTGTTAAGGTAGTAAGATTACATGAAGGGCATTTTTGGAAGACCACTTAAGGTTAAAAGAACCTAAGTTTATAAGGAGGGGTAAAATGGACTTTTTAGGCTCATTAAGGGTAAAAAGGAGAAGATGAAAGGTGGGCTTGCATGTGAAGAAGCCAA
>JANSVA010425024.1:0-20076 GCA_025504915.1 Erythroxylum reticulatum | reverse complement strand
TTGTCATTATTATTTATTATTAAGATTTTTGAAAGCATGGTTAATGTAAACAGTAAACTAGTAAAGTATACAGTACATCTGTATAATATACCAATATGGACTATTTTGTAATTTTTAAAAATTTTGAGGACTATTTTATAAATTTAAAAAATTTCCCGAAACGGTATCCGGTACCAACCGGTACCGGTACAATTCCGTTCCAGAGCTCAATCCGGTACCGAACCCGGTACGGTATTCATAACATTGCTTTGGAAGCTTGCTCAAGTTTTCTTTCGGAAGAGAAGCTGAATCATTGCTTTTGACTGCAGAGCTATCCGTCCCATATGCTTCACCGAACAATAGCTCCGAGACGTTCTTCAATTATGTTAATATCTTTTTTTAGAATAAAAGATACAAAGACCCCTGCACTGCACTATGCGTCACACTAGAATAATTTCATGTGTTTTATTATTTATAAAAAAAGGCCGTTGCAGTATCTGTATGTCACCCAAAACTTTGTGAGTTGAATCTAATGCTGTTATCGAAACGAACTTAATACGAGTTTTGATTCTAATATAGTACAATATCGGTACTGAATAATTTTTAAAAATATTTTTGAAAATTTATAAAATTACCAAGTAGCTTATTAATATATGGTACTATATAATTTTTAATTTTACTTTAATTTTATTTTAAATTATAATAATATAAATTTAATATAACAACTATTTATTCATTCTTATTAATATTATTTTTACATATTCTTATATAAATAATACCTATAATTAATATATAATAATCACAATATAATAAAAAAAATTATTTAATTATTATACAAATATAAAATTAAAAATAGGACGGAGTATTTAAAATATTGGAATGAATTACATTAAATACCATGTAATCACAATATAAGTAGAAGTAAAAACTAAAACAAAAATAAGTAATTAAAAGTTTTTTATTTATATTACATACACACGTCATATACGAGTGAAATTAAAAGAAACAAAAAGAAATGAAAAACCTAAAACCCTATTATATGACATACCCAGTCAAATTGTATTGGTCCTAGTTTTTATTTAGTACAAAATTCTCATTATTGAAGGGAAATCGTTTCGTCACCATCATCCAAGCTCAAAACACAACAATAAGTAAAGTTATTTTTTTATCTTTTACTGATGACTGCAAGAAAATGTGTGTATAAGGAATGTCTATTTTCATCTCTATGACATTATAAAAGTAACATATTGTTATCTTCTCATCACTGTAAACTATACAAAGTACTCTCGCAAAAGACTTATAAACTCAAATGACAAATTGATATTGGAACTAAAATTCATGATTTCCAAGTATAATCTTAGAAACCTTCATTCCATCATTATACCTAGCATGTTGAAATGTAACTCACTTATCATTTGTAAATATTTGTTTCAACTCCTTCTTTATTTAAAAAAACATTGACGTCAAATCTTATAATGGCATAACGACACAAATTCTTACAATTGATGGAATCCTGTCTCATCAAATTTAAAACCTATGTATGAATATAAATGAACTTAGTCAATTTTTATTTTCTACCCAATTTTATCAATGATATGAAAGTATCTAATATATTATATTTTTCAACATTAGGTCAATACAATATGTAATACAAGGAGTTCAATAAAAACAATCATACTTGCTATATAATATTTTTAGGTTCAAATTCCCTAATAACTTCATCAAATATCTCTAACCAAGTATCGACATTCTTTATAAGACTAGATGTATTAAAGAACTACAAAAACACCATCCTTTTGGTAAAATAAACTAAAATAATTGACTTCTACATTTCCAACAATTAAATATGATTAAACACTCTTAAATTTACCAACTCATTCTTCTTTCACTCAAATAAATTTTATTTTACTAATAAAGCTACTTAAAAATAACCTTTTTGGCTATCAATTGAAGGAAATTTATAACCTAGAGTCATCATCATCATCAACACCCAGTTGAAATCTCGTTGAGTCACAGAGTCTGAAGAGGTCTGATAGTATGCAGTCTTACCTCTACATAGTAGAAAGACTGTTTTTGATAGACCCACATGCAATGTGGTATCACAATATTACAAAATTGTAAATGAATGTGTAGACATATTCATTAAAAAAATAAATACAGAATATGTAAAAGATAAGATAGAAATATATATTAAAAAAGACCTAAACAAGAATACCTCCACCCAAGGCTGCCATTATCTTAATTACACTACTTAGTAAACTAGCTACATTAAACTAAATATGTGGAAAATACTACGCAGTAAAGTGCAAAGGACATGGTTTAATATAACATAATAGAACGTGAATGCTTTCTTTACGTGAGCTCATTTACCCATATCTTAGTACACAAAAACTTTCTATTACAACCAAGCCATTAGTAAGATCCAACTTAGCCATATCATTCTTGATCACTTCCCCTTGGTTCTTTTTATGCCTTCCTTTTCTCCTCCTACAATCTCTAAGTATTATTGTCTCACATCTTCACACTAGAGCTTCTGCGTGTCTCCTTTTAATATGCCTGAACCACTTAAACCTTATCTCTCTCAATTTGTCATTAATACCAGCCACCTTTAATTTGTCTTTGACCATTAGATTCCTGACCCTATATCTTTTGGTAAGGTTATACATCCATCGAAGCATCCTTATCTCAGTCACTAAAAACTTATTATTATGTGTTTGTTTGATGGGTCAAGACTCTACCCTATATAACAGGTTGGCCTAATCGCTAAATGATATAATTTGCCTTTGAACTTGAGTGGTATCTTCTTGTCATATAAAACTCTCGATGCACTTCTCCATTTGAGCTATCCTGATCTAATATGTGGGCTATATCTTCATTGATCTCTCTATTACTCTAGATGATAGAGCCTAGGTACTTAAAACACTCCTTCCGTGATATAATTTCTGATTCAATCTTTACCTCCACATCAGTATCCTCTTGATGGCCTGAAAATTTACATTCCAAGTACTATATTATGAGCTATAAGGGGCAATAACATTCATCATAAACTAGTAATAATAAAATTGAGCAACATTGAATGACACAACTACACCATATCTCCATCTAGTCATTGTCATGTCTACATTATAAGCTTCTTCTTTAGATTATAATACATCATAAATTGAAGGTTAAGCTCTAGGATTTGCTTGTGGATAAAAAGGGTTAAGCATTAGTCTTCTTTTTTTACCTCGTATTAATTGCAGTAATCCCTTCTTATTAGGTAGGAGTACTAATAGTTGTGCATTAGTGTGTGTTTTTCTAAGTATTTGGCATGTGTTTCTTGCATAATAGGTGATTATTGTTGTGTTTTAGGACTTATTATGTAAGTTTTTGTTTATTTTGATCTTCATGGTTGTTCTTTTATGTTTGGTGTTGATTTAGGGTAAGAATTGATCATTTTGATGTAGGAAATAGAGGGTGACCACCTTTGTGATTGAGCTAAGGACCAAGAGAGGAGAAGAGAAGTGGAGGAATTGTAATACAAGAACCTATGATCATGAGATTTATGTTAATTCCCATTATCGTTGGATCCCTAACTCGAAGAGACATGCAAGTTTTACTTATTCTTAGGTTCCTGTGACTATATAAGGGTAAAAATTCCTAGGGCTGTAGGGAAGTTGTGAGCACTTGTCTCCTTGAGCTAAAAAAAGATTTAAAGCTTAGAGAGAGGTAGAGAATCAAGATTTCCATTCCAAATTGGGCAAAGAGCACACCAAGTCTAGATTTTTTTCAAATTTGGGCAAAGAAGAGGAGGAGCTTGCTTCATCTAGTTCTTATCTCATTTTTCTCTTCTATCATCTTTATTATTGATTTTTTGGTTGTTAGGGACGTTAATGACATTATGAGAGGCTGAGTTATATATAGAGATTACTTTTGAACTACTTATTGAACTCCTACTTTGTTGATTTGAATGAATGATGCTTTTTATGAATGTTGAGCTTATGCCTTGCAATATATTGAGAAATTGAGTTGGGTAAATTGTGTAGAGTTGTACAATGAGAATTGGCACTTTATAGACCTACATTCATCAAGTTAATGGATTAGTTAGAGAGAGATCTTGGCCAATTAGTTGATTACCTATAGGATAACTTCATAACTAGTTGAATTGGTGGACTGATTCTGTAGATTGAGAGATTGCTTAATCATTTCCATTTAATTTGGGTATGGACAATTAATTACACCTTGAGAGAGGATAGTTAATACATTAGGATATCTTAAGTGAGGCACAATTTAATTGACAAGGTAGGAGGGGGATAAGATAGGGAAAAAGTGATCTTTAATTGTTAAATCTTGAATTCCAAGTTTCTGCACTTTTGCTTTATCATTTGTTAATTGTTAGTTGTTTGATTTAGTTTAATTTTTCTGTTTATATTCATTAAAATCGGCTCTCAAACGAAGTAGCTTAAATTAAGTAGCATCTAAAAACAATCTCTGAGGGATCGATATCTGTTCTTTACTACAATTTATACAACGTATACTTGCGGGTTTGAGCATAAAACTAATGAATTGGTTTTACAATCAATAAGTACTACCTTTAGTATTTCCATTATTATCCTTATCACTACCCGAAAGACTAAGAGAAGACCACTTTTACTTGTCCTTATGGGATTTTCGCTTATCGGAGGATACCTTTTGGTTTATATAATGCACCTGCCACATTCCAAAGGTGTGTGATGGCCATATTTACAGAGATGAATGAGAACTTCATGGAGGTATTTATGGATGACTTCTCTGTTGTAACACCCCACTCCCATCTGACACATGCACGTGCGCCCTTCGGTCACACGTGCACATGCTTGACAAAAATGACGTGTTAACTATCTCACTTTCACTTTATCACATGTCATCACAATTAAAATCACAAAAGACACATTTTCTAAAATCAAAATTTCCTCATTTTATTTCACAAACCATAACTTACAATGTAGCATTATGTTCAATATCATATTTACACAACATCATCCTAAGAGCATCATCAGCTCAGTCTACACAGTATGTTACATAAATGAGGAATTACAACAGATATCATAAACCATTTTTTTAGTCTCAACTGACCGACTTTTGAGCCATATATGAACTCCAAAAGTTGTACAAAATTGCTTCTGTGCAGTCTTAGAAGCTAGGTTCTCTCTCTCTCAAACCTAAAATCGTCAATGTTGCAATTTTGGTGAGTTTTGTAAACTCGGTAGAGTAACCATTCTCGGTGGTTCACTCATGTAATAAAACACAATCAATCATAAACATATTGTCACGTAGTTCATATCAACTTAATTAGCATCAAGTTCTATCACAAACAAATTGTATTTTAGTCAAACAATTCAATCAATCTATCACTTCATTACACTTGAATAAAACACAATCATTGCTTTAATACCATGTATTAAAAAATGTAACATTCTTACAGCAAATCATTCAATGAATTCAAATCATATGTGAATGTTATATGTATGAGATTCACATTCGTTTTTTTACATTGTTATGAATGTGTGCTTTTTCACTGTCTCGTATCCATTATGGATACTGGGCTCTTTATACTTCCCCTTATCCATTTCAGATACAGGGCTCATTGATCATAGTGAGCCTTAGGCTCTAACTACATATGTTTGAGCTTTAAGCTCATTTCAGTAGCAGTCTCAGTCAGTAGCAACATCAGTCACAACTGCCTTTATATTACATATATTGAAATGAAATACATACCACAATTCAGTCAATCACTATCATTCACATTGTCTTAGTCAATACATTTAGTCATAACATTCAATCACTTTCAGTTGAGAATCATTTAGGCAGTCTCATTCACATACAAGTAGCACTTCCAACGATATTCACATGCATCAAACGCCTCAGACAAGTATTGTATGGAATTCAGTACACAATCAGTACATATTCATTATATATCAAATTCAACTCAGTAATATCATATCAAATTAAAGTGAGACCATCTTAGGTTACTCACAATTGCTTCCTTAAGTCTATTGCCTTGACGTTCTGACAATATCAGAAAGTAGTCGCGCTACTTGGTCTCCTATATACATTAACACAATTTCACATTACTGTACTGCTTATGTAATTGAGTAAACACATGTATAAATATATTATGTATCATGCAAGTGCAATAAAAAATTCTTGGGTATATTTCTATAACAAATTGATGTACTCCAATTGTGCCAAAATTCACACACTCATTCATTATTTCAGCTTTTGCTGAAGGCACCTCACTTAGGTCAACTTTGCATAATCAATAAGATCAATAAAAGGATGTATTTCTATAAAACTTTCTTCTAGGAAATTGTTCCTATGTGTCTTAAGTTTATAATAACACCAAAATCATTCAATTTGGTTCATTATTCTATGAGTTATGCTCAAAACACCACAGACTGAGTATATTTGAAAATTTGGCTGGAGCATGATCATGCATTCAAGCTGTACAATCCCTATCTCTCAATTTTAGTTTCCAAAAATTAAAAACCTTATATAAATTGAAAGGTAAGAGAATAATCTATAAATTTTGTGAAGACACATTTGACTGATTCGACCTATATCAATACAGTTTATTCAATAACAATAGGACATAATTTCTGTCATTGGTAGTGTTATAGCCTAAGCCAAGACTCACTTTCAACCTAAATTTCAAGACCCTTAAGGATATAATTCAAATTCAATTTCTACTTAAAATTTGTAGAAAAATGTTTTTAGTTTATTTTGAATTATAAATCATCTCATTTGGAGCTCTACAGATCAAGTTGTAATCAAAATACTGAAGCATTCAATATAATATCTCCAGTTCATAACATTCTAGTATATACCCTCACTTTGATTAAATAAATTTTCCAATCAATTCAGATAGTTCTAAAGTTTTATGAAGAAAAAGAATAATGTATTAGGAATCCATTAGTTCAAATTTCATGTCATTTGGAGGTCGGATGACAAAGTTATGGTCAAAAGAATCAGAGGTGTTCAGGGTTGAAAAACCCCTTCATGCTACAGGAGTGTCACAGTTGTGCGTTAGTAATGCACGCCTATGCACACTCCCTCAAAATGTCTAGAATCTTTTACCTTTTTTTATCTCTTCCCACTGATTTCTTCATTCCTAAATCGTATATTCTACATTTCTATACCCAATACAATCTCTAAATAGATCAAATGTAAGCTTACATGGTAATTATCAAATGTCTGAAACCTCACACATGCTTTCTCTCACTACTGCATTTTCATTCTTACTGCACTTGTTTAGTTCTTCATTATATACACTCCAAAATAAGATTCATTGTTTTACACTTGAGTAAATCCTATATCGTTAAATTCACTTGCTTCAGGTTTTGGACACTCATACAGATTCCCACAAATTCATAGTCAAGAAAAACCTAATTCAGCACCATGAATAACACCTACTATTTTTCTGCACTTCTCTATTTTTCTGTATCACATGCAATAACATTTTCATTTCATTATAAACTTTTCATCTTAGTGTATTTCCAGAACTCTAAATTCTCACTTCACAAAAACATATTCAGTATGATTCCTAGATTCTTTTCCAGTTCTCATCAGTTTTAGATTCTTCAGTTTAACAACACCAAAGGTACCCTTGATGCATGAATTCATTTCTAACACTAAACATCATCAAAACCATTTACACAACATCCATAAAACTTAAACACAACTTACTTGATGTTTAGTAAAATTTCCAGTACTACCAATAATGAACAGGGCTTCGGTGGTTGGGGAAGGAAAACAATAAAATTACACATAATCAAACACTAGTTGGGTTGGTATGTTTGTTTTGCATAGGATAAAACTGGTGTAAGAATCAAAACATTGTTTCTGTAATCATAGGAAAAATTTTGTGAGGTAATCGAATGCTTTCTTCTCTTCCCCAGAAATACACGTTACTACGTATATCCCTTGTGTGTGAGCCATGTGTCAACATGCAAGGCTACCACATGTCACTATTTCATTGGTCTAAGTCCTAATCCAAAAGACCTCAAATTTTCGAAAATTTCCTAAAATTCACCAAAAATTTCGAAATAATATTAATAGTCTCCAAATAAAATTTGAATACAAATGATTCACAATTCACATTTTAATCAATAAATCATACCCGAAAAATGTCAATGAATGTATATATAATTATTTTAATGTATCAAAAATAAATATTCACACATGTGTGAATATACAATGATGCATGAGCATGCAATGTACTTATAATTTCTCACAGTACACTCAATTCACTATTCTAGGTTCTAGCCCCAAACATAGGATGTTACATTTGGCTTTGAAGATTCTTTTTATCACTGCTTGTTTAATTTAAATAGAGTGCTTCAAAGATGTGAGGAGTCTCAACTAGTCTTGAATTGGGAGAAGTGTCATTTTATGGTCCAAGAAGGAATTCTATTGGGCCATAAGACCTCATGCAAGGGGATTGAAGTGGATTGAGTTAAGACCGAAGTGATTGAAAAGCAACCACCTCCCACCAACATCAAGGGCATCTGAGCCTTCCTTGGTCATGTAGGGTTCTACAGACGATTCATTAAGGATTTTTCTCTTATTGCTAGACCCTTAACTCTTTTTTTATTTAAAGATGTGCCTTTTGTGTTTGATGATGATTGTTTGGATTCTTTTAACAGATTGAAGAAGGCATTTACAACAACACCCATTTTGATATTGCCAAACTGATCTCTTCCCTTCGAGATTATGTGTGATGTAATTGGCCGTGCTATTAGTTGTGTACTTAGCCAGCAGAAGGAGAAGAGGTTGTATGCCATCTACTACATAAGTAAGAACTTGACGAGAGCGCAACTGAATTACACCACTACTGAGAATGAATTGCTTGCAGTGGTATTTGCATGTGAGAAATTTTATTATTATCTTTTGGGCTCATAACTTATTATTTTTACAGACCATGCAGTGTTATGTTATCTCTTTCCAAGAAGGATGTCAAGGCTAGGCTCATCCGGTGGGTGCTTCTGCTCCAAGAATTCAAGATTAAGATTAAAGACAAGAAGGGAGCAGAAAATGTTATAGCGGACCACCTATCATGACTTAAAGGGGGCACAATTAGGAAGAAGAGAAAATTGATGAGCTTTCCTGATAAGGCTTTAATGATGGTAGAAAATCCTTTTTTTCAATGGTTTGTAGATGTTACAAACTACCTCTCAGGTGGTATTCTTTTTTTTTTTTTCTGATCTCTCATATCAACAAAGGAAGCATTTCTTATTCCAGTGTTCTTGATATATTTAGGATGAATTGTGTTATATAAAATTTGTGCTGACAATGTGATTCGTAGGCGTGTCACTGAACATGGAAAGCCTAACGTTTTGACTCAATGTCATAGTTCAGTGTATCTAGGAAACTATGGAGTGAACAAGACGACAGCTTGTGTCTTGGAATGTGGATTCTATTGGCCAAGTTTGTTCAAGGATGCTCAAAACTTTGTGCTACAATATGATAGATGCTAAAGAGTGGGCAACATATCAAAGCGGGATGAGATGCCACTTTCAAACATCACAGAAGTGGAAATATTTGATGTGTGGGGCTTAGATTTTATGGGACTATTACCATCCTCCTTAGGTAACGCATACATACTAGTTGGAGTTGATTATGTTTTCAAGTGGGTTTAAGTCGTAGCTACTCCAACCAATGATGGCAAGGTAGTGCAAATATTTATATGAAAGATTTTCACTAGATTTAGAGTGCCTAGAGTGATAATCAATGATGAAGGGAGTCATTTTTGTAACAAACCCTTTGAAACTCTATTGAAAAGATATAGTGTGCATCATCAAGTTGCAAATCCTTATCATCCACAAATGAGTGGCCAAGTAGAAGTGGTGAAAAGAGAATTGAAGAAGATTTTGGAGAAGGTAGTGAGCACTTCAAGGAAAGATTGGGCTTTTAAGTTAGACAATACACTTTGGGTGTATAGGAAAGCCTTTAAAACGCCCGTAGGTACTACTCCATATAGACTTATGTATGGAAAGGCTTTCCATTTACCTTTAGAGTTAGAGCATAGAACCTATTAGTCAATTCAAAAGTTGAATATGGATGGGAATATTGTAGGTGAGAAAAGATTGTTACAACTTGATGAATTGGAAGAGTCGAGATTTGAAGCTTATGAAAATTCTAAGTTGTACAAAGAAAGAGAAAAGAAGCGCATTATGCTCACATTAAAAAGAAAGATTTTAAGAGTGGGGACTTGGTTCTTTTATTTAATTCACGACTTCGTTTATTTCCTAGAAAGCTCAAGTCAAGATATAGTTGAGCCTTCAAGATCCTTCAAATGTTTCCCCATAAAGCTTTAGGGTTGGAAAATGACAAGGGTGAAGTATTCAAGGTCAATGGACATAGATGCAAGCCCTACTATGGAGGGACATACTCACAAGAAAAGGAAGTCATCTCTTTCCTTTCTTCTACCCTGTCACGAATGCATATAGAATGGTCAAGATAATGACATTAACTTAGCATGTTTACCTTTCTTTTGCTTTTCTTTGTTTACTTCTTTATTTGATTTGTTTGGTTTTGATTATGTTTGGTTTGAGTTTGCTAGGATTTCTTAGTGTTTACTTGGGTTTTTTGAATTTTAACTTGTTTTCTCTTCAAATTTCTTACTAGTTGAGTGATTTTAATGTGTTTACAGGTTACTTGAATGTTGGGAATACATGTTAAGCTTAAAAGAAGGCTAAAAGGTTGGAAACTCAAGATTGGGTGTCTGTACAGTGCCCAAGATCGTGGGCATGGGTGTATTTCCCACGAACGTGGGAAGGCTCTTCATAAACTTTCTAGAGCCTTAACCTACGATTGTAGGAAGCACGGGGATTCCTACAATCGCGTGCTTCCCACAATCGTGGGATCCCCAGTAGAAGGATTTTAAAAATCCTTTTTTCTTTCTTCTTTCTTCATCTTCTCACATTCTCTCACTCTAAAATTGACACCCACTCACTCCAACCTCACAAATCCTTCATCTTCCCCCAAATCTTAGTGTTTACTCCACTTTTCCGTAATTATTCACTCCCTTAACACTTATTTCACATTACCCACTCAAGAATCCAAGAATTTGGTAAGTTTTTCTCTTTCTCTCTAAAAAATGTGCTAATCTCTCTCTTGACTCTTTTTGCACGTTTTTCTCCTTAAATGGCTCCAAAGAAGCTTATAACCCATAAACTAACCAACTAACTACACCTCCAAGTCTCTGAAGAAGATAAACATGATATGGCGGCCACTTTTTGCACCCCATTCCCTATTTTTTCAGAAGAAGAAGGCATAAGATTTCTGGACTTTAAGGATAGAGAGTTATTGCCTCCTAGGTACTTTGATTTTAACTTGTTAAAAAATCTAGGACTAAGGCATAACATTGAAAGATTGGCTCCAAATATTGGTTGGGGACGTTTAATTCATTGTGATGTATTGTCATACCCCATGATGACTATAGAATTTTTCACCACTATGCACTACAATACTAAAATGGACATATTCTGGTTTAGGATAGGTGGCTATGCATATAGATTGGATTATACTGTCATTCGTGCGATCTTTGAATTCTCCAACACCAAAGTTTTGGATGACCATGATGATGTTTATATGGATGATTATTGGAAGATTCTTACATGTGAAAGCACTTTTGACTCTATGAATGCACCCAACACTTTGATTCGTAACACCGAGCACTTACTTCTTCATAAGTTTATACACCTAATTGTTTTTAACAAAACTGAAAGCATCAAATGTTCAGCTAAGGAACTTTTCTTTCTTTGGTACATAGATCGTAAAATTAAAGTGAATACCCCTTATTGCATTTTTCAATCTATTGTGGGTTGCATTACTAAGAAAAGCTCATATTTTGGCATGGCTTACATTGTTAGTCTTTGGCTTTGCATTACAATCTTGATGTGGATAGTGTGCACACAACTAGACCTGATATGTTTAATATACCTTATTTGAGACGCTCTGAAATTTTGGAGTCCCATTCTATAGAGCACCGAAATCCTTAGATGCGCATTATTGTTAAGAATAGGAAGGGCAAAGATGCAACTACTCAACCATCCTCCTCTCGGGCACCCCTGGAGCCTCAAGAAGCATCAATTAAAGACGAACCAATCGTAGCAGCAAATGTCGACAAGTTTCAGAAAATCCTCAACCAAATGGACAAAAACCATGAACAAATGATACTACAAATTAATGAGCTCGGCACCCAGACAAGACAAGTGCATAAGGAGCAGCGGTACATCAAAAAGAAATTTCTCAATTTCATCCGGATGATGAACATTGAAGTCCCTTCCACTATGCCTTCACCACCACAATCTCTATGAGCTTTCTTACCCTTTACTTTTTACATTGTTTTATTTACCTTGCTACTTTTTTTACTTGTTTGTTTGATGTTATATTTTGTGTTTTATTTCCTTTTGTGGTTGTCTTGTCACATTGAGGACAATGTGTTATCCAAGTGTGGGGAGGTGGCATATGCTTTGTCAATTTCATTATTTTAGTTTGTTTTAGTCAATGTTTGCATTTTGTTAATTAGGATGCATGTTTTAAGCATATTAGGTTGTTGTTTTATGTTGTTTTGTGTTAACAATGGAACCACACTTAAATCATTTTGATTTGTTTTGTCATGAGATTTTGTCATGCTAGTTGGAATGAGATTGAATGCATGCTTGAATTCGAATTACGCTCCTTGAGTAAAGAGTGAACCATGTTGAGTGATGAAAAGTAGTTGGTTGCATAAGCTTACTCAGAATTTGAAACTTGAGCAATGAGGTAATGTAGAGATGCACAATGAATTTTCATTTGAGCCAATGTGAGGATTAAGCCTATATGACTCCATCTATATTCAATTTATTTGTTTGTTTGTGTGATGCTTCCTTAGGTTATTACCTTCAGAACTTGCTTTGAATCAATTTGAGTTTACTAGATGCATGCTTAATAGGGATGATTAAGGGCCTTTTTGTGTTAACCTTTAGCTTAAATGACCTACCTTTTATTATCCTTTGCTACACTTGTTGGGCATTAACCCTTTTTTTTCTTGAAGAAACCTCACATTTTAAAACCCAAATCCCCATTAGTCTACCTATTCACAAGCTTAGTAGAGTATTAAGTGATGCATTAGTTTGAGATTTTTGTTAAAAAAAATTTCGAGATGAGTTTATTGATACTTCTACTCTTAGATCACGTTGCATTTAGATACTATTTTGTTCATTGTTTCTTCCATTTTATGAAAAAAAGAGAAAAAGAAAAGAAAAGAAAAGGAAGAATATTTTAGTAGCATCAATAAGTGTGGAGTAATAGTATATTTATATTTGTGTATCTCATAAATATGTTTTGTTATCTCTTTGTTCTCTTATTACTTTATGAATGTTTGTGTTAAACCCTTTACCTCATTTGACCCACCTTAACCTTTACCACATTACAACCCAAAGCAAGTCCATTTGATCTATTTATACATGTAATCATTGTAGACGATAATCGGTGTATTAGCAAGCCTATGGTAATGTAGTTTTCTACAAGGAGCTTGAGCGAAACACTAACCATCAAACACTTGAGAGAAATGAGTGAATCTGTGAGGAAGATTCATTTTACATTTATATTGATCTTTGAGTGATGGTTTCATAAGTTGAGTTTGCTTATGTACACTAATGAAAAGTAGTCATGATATGTGCAGCAGCTTGACATTTGAGTTAGACAAACTTTGAGGGATTGCATGTTTTGATCTTTATAAAAATGAAATGATGGAATTGATTTATTGTGTTTGATTTTACTTAAGGACAAGCAAAGATTTAAGTGTGGGGAAGTTAATAGTTATGCATTAGTGTTTGTTTTTCTAAGTATTTGACATGTGTTTCTTGCATAATAGGTTGTTATTGTTATGTTTTAGGATTTATTTTGTATGTTTTTGTTTAGTTTGATCTTCATGGTTGTTCTTTTATGTTTGATGTTGATTTAGGATAAGAATTGATCATTTTGATGTAGGAATGGAGGGTGGCCACCTTTGTGATTGAGCTAGGGACAGAGAGAGGAGAAGAGAAGTGGAGGAATTGTAAGACAAGAACCTACAATTCCCACGATCGTGAGATCCCTAACTCGAAGAGACACACGAGTTTCACTTATTCTTAGGTTTTTGTGACTATATAAGGGAAAAAATCCCTAGGTCCGAAGGGGAGTCAGGAGAACTTGCCTTTTTGAGCTAAAAAACAGATTTAGAGCCTAGAGAGAGGTAGAGAATCAATATATCCATTCCAAATTAGACAAAGAGCACACCAACTCCAGATTTTCCAGATTTGGGCAAAGAACAGGAGGAGCTTGCTTCATCTAGTTCTTGTTTCGTTTTTATTTTCTAGAATCTTTATTATGGATTTTTTGGTTGTTAGGGATATTAATGACATTATGAGGGGATGAGTTATTTGTAGAGATTACTTTTGAACTACTTACTAAACTCCTACTTCGTTGATTTGAATGAATAATTCTTTTCATGAATGTTGAGTTTATACCTTGCAATATATTGAGAAATTGAGTTAGGTAAATTGTGTAAGGCTGTAAAATGAGAATTGGCACTCTATAGACCTACATTCATCAAGTTAATGGATTAGTTAGAGAGAGATCTTGGCTAATTAGTTGATTACCTATAGGATAACTTCATAACTAGTTGAATTGGTGGACTGATTCTGTAGATTAAGAGATTGCTTAATGATTTCCATTTAATTGGCTAGGAACAATTAGTTACACCTTGAGAGAGAGTAGTTAATATATTAGGACATCTTAGATGAGACACAATTCAATTAACAAGGTAATAGAGAGATAAAATAGGGAAAAAGTGATCTCTAATTGTTAAATCTTGAATTCCAAGTTTCTGCACTTTTACTTTATCATTTGTTAATTGTTAGTTGTTTGGTTTAGTTTAATTTTTCAATTTATATTTGTTAAAATTGGTTCTGAAACGAAGCAGTCTAAATTAAGTAGTGTCTAAATACAATTTTTAAGGGATCGATATATATTCTTTACTACAAGTTACACCCCGTATACTTGCAGTTTTGAGCGTAAAATTAGTTAATTGGTTTTGCAATCATCAAGTACTACCTTTAGCATTTCCATTATTATCCTTACCACTAGAAAAATAGTTTCTTAGTTCAGCCTTTACCTTCTTACTTTCTCATTTTGATGTTCTTCAAGCAAAGTTTTCATTTACTATTTCACGTCATAGCTACCTTTTTTATAAGGCTCTACATCACCTTTTATCCTAGCTAAATGTTTCTTTAACCTGGTGAATCTCTTACATTTCAAATGTTTGTTACAAGATAATTAAATAATATAATTCTTCGCATCAGCCCAAATTGAATCATTAAATCTTCTTAAAGAGGTTGAATTATCAAGAGTCACGAACTCCCCTCCATTTATCTATAAAAATAAATAAAACATTTGTCAAATTTAAATTAATAACTTTATATCAAAATAAAGACATTTTTACAATATATTATGTAATTCATTTTATATTGAAAATATGGAGTTTATTAGTAAAAATGATTGAGATCTTCCATTTGCATTCTATAGAGAAGGAAAATATTTTTGATGAAATCTTTTTCAAGTGTTTTATAAGTTTGGAAGACTAATAGATGAGTTTATGTGGCCATTTGAAAGTAAATTTTCTAATTTGTTTTAACATGTTTGTGAGCAATGCTTTGCATAGTTTTTAAAATTAGGTTTAATCAAAAGAGCAATTAGTCAACTAGCTTAGGTATGCTTGATACACACAACAACTTCAAGAAACCAGAAAATTGTATTTTTATATCACGGTATGATTTTCTCATCCGTAGCAATGAAGCTTAATAATTTAAGGTATTTGACAAATAATAATATTTTCAAGGTTCTTAAGTTTACTGGGTTAGTTTTACGTGTGTGTATGTGTGTGTGTGTGTGTCTTTTGAGTGACCACTTACCTAAGAAAAAAGATTAGGTGTATAACAATATAAATGCAAACCAATATTACATGGTATATAAACCAAATAAATAAACACTTAACAAAATAATAGCAATTCAAGAATGTAAAATAAGGAAGTAAAAAACCATAAGGAATTAGACATAATTTATATTTGCCATCTAAATTTTTAGAAGATAATTTTAACATTTTTTGGTTGAAACAACATCCTCATATAATAGAATAAAACTATGATCTGAACAAAGGAATTAGATGTCCAAGGTAACATCATTTAAACCTTTGCTTCATTAACCTTTGATCAATGGAGATAACTACATAATGATGGTTTAAGCAACATTACACTTCTTCAAGCAAGTATGCGACATGTTACAAAGATTTCAAACGACTCATACAAGTCACAAAAATGAAGTAAGAAATAATAAGTGAGCTAGTGGTGAGGACTGGTGGCATGGAGATGAGTCGGCAACCCAAGAGCTATAATTAGGAGAAGTAGTGAAGAAGACCCAAGAGCTATGATGAGGATAACCTAAGAGCCATGGTGAGGATTGGCAGTGAGGACAACCTAAGAGCTATGGTGATGTTACAAATGAGAGAAGAAGAGAGAAGACTCACTAGAGATGCATGCCAGTCAGTAGAGATGTATAACAGTCGCTAGAGAAGTGGAGAGGAGAGCAACCAAAATGAGGAAGGTGACAGAGCATTAAGGTTAAAACTTAAAAAAAATATTAAGTCTTATAATTTTAAAAATTACTATTCCTACCAAGTAAATATCAGTATTTTCTATACCGACTAGTATTCACTGAAATAGTTAGCATCATCCATATCCTTTCCCATTACAATACTATAAACTTGAATATCATTTTTTTAACAATACAATATGACTTTCAACTTATTAGTTGAATCTTTATTAAAAGATTCAAAATAATCCACTTAACTAACCTGTTTGTATGACATATATAACTCATATGCAACACTAATAAAAAACTAGCAAAAAATTCATTCAAATCTTAACCATAAATAGATGGTCAAAAACTAAATTAATAATTGATTTTTTCAAAATATTTAGAGCATAAACCTTTAAACTTGTATTGTTAATCAAAATTTGAGAGATAGGGAATAAGGTTCTTAGAAGTGGATCACACTTGGAAATTTTCGTTGGTATTGCAAAGTGAATTTGTTCATAAATCTCTATAGGAATATATCAAAGGTGTGTTTTTTTAAGACTAGTTAAGTTCCTTCAGTTTGCTTTTGTCTTAACTTAGTTGATCAGCTAAGTTTTTAGCAAAATTTTAACAAACAACTTAGTAAACTTCTCCTAGTAATTTTGTCAAACACTTTCCACATAGTCCACTAAAACTTTTCATCAATTAGATGATAGGCATTTTGATTTACAAAATTCAGGTTTAGGTAGCTTATTTTGATAGGATCTAAATACAAGAATATTTATTGGAAACTCATGAACTAAAATGTAACTAAATCTAGAAAATAAAACTAATCAAAGTCTCACTTATCTCTTTGAGACCTTTTAATAAATAATTTTTGGATATTATCTTTTGGGATGTTTTTGAGCAAGAACTAATATGAACTTAAATCATATATAAGTAAGAAACTATTATTGATATCTCACAACAAATATTACATGAAATAAGGTTTGGAGCATAATAAAAACCAAACATTTTCCAGCCTACAACTTACATATATATAGCCAACAAGTTTTAAATAAGTTCCAATAGTTTTACCCCAACCATAATGATTGTTCAAGCCTGGAACTTATCTCAATTAGTTTGTATAGATGTTTTAGGACGAATAACTATTGACTAACATAACCAATAAACTGACAATAATATATATAACCAAAAATAACTGAAAATCAATAAATGTCATTTGGCAACTGCCATTATTCAGAGTTGAAGTGAGCTTTATCTTGTTTCGAACATGAATTATCAACTACCACAATGCCTCAAACGTCCTCATTCCTAAGGTGGTTGCATTTTTTTGAAATAAATAGCTTATACACTTTCCACCATTTTTGTTCCTTAACCAATTTCCTGGACAACTTAGTTGCATCAATTCTTTGCCAAAACACACTACCATCATATTGTCAAAGTTATGCATGGTGTGTGTAAATAAAGAACTAAAACTAGAGTCGCACAAAATCAAAGTTACGCACTCTTCAAACCACCATATAAGTTATGAAGCGAATTACATTTTTAAAAGAAGTCTCTGAAGCCTACAAAGGAATCAAACCTTTGAAACTATTAAACTAAGAGATGTTTAATCCATATTTTAATAATAAAAAAGATAGTTACTATTACAATATATTTTTATGATGTTTTATAAAGTTTAAAACACTTTATGGAAACCATAGAGAGATAAATATAAAACTAAGATCAAGGAAGATCAAGATATAAAAGTCCATAAATTCATTTGTATATCTTTTACTTTACTGCTTTAATGTTTTAAGGGCTTTTCATGCATAAGCATACCATATCTTTCCAGTTGTTAAGAGGAATTAAGATTTTGTTTTCAAAGAAAACATTATTAATTTTTAAATAAACTTTTAGGGAATAAAATAATTTTGAATCAAGTTTTTATCAAAGGAATATATTTTGATCTATGAAAGATCTTAAAAAATATTTAGGAATGCATTTTCAAATACTTTAGTAAACTAATTTAGCCTAGTGGTTGACCAATGTACTTTCTTTTGAGAGCATTGGCTAACTAATGTTTGATAGTACTTAGCCAATTTTATTTGAGACATAAAAAAGATGTATATCGGGAGTTTGCATGAATCAAGTTTTTATCAAAGGAATGTATTTTGATCTATGAAAGATCTTTAAAAATATTTGGGAATGCATTTTCAAATACTTTAGTAAACTAATTTAGGCTAGTGGTTGACCAATTTACTTTCTTTGAGAGCATTGGCTAACTAATGTTTGAGAGTACTTAGCCAATTTCATTTGAGACATAAAAAAGATGTGTGTCGGGAGTTTGTATTTCATATTGGTCAATATATTAATCGACCAATATGATGCACAAACTCTCGATACACATCTTTTATAAGTCTCAAATGAAATTATCTGAGCAAATATTACACATTAGTAAATTAAAGTGTCAGATTATTCAACCAATCTTTCTATTACTAGCCACCACAATAACTATTTTTTGTATCTAATGATATTTTGGAGCTAGTATAGGTATAAATAATTGGGTATTTAATTATTTAAAATATTTATGGCATTTAGGAGTTATAACAGCACATTTATGAGAGTTTTAAGCATTCATAAGCAATTCATTCATTGATTATGAAGTGATTATGAACCTTCAAACATTAAAGTAAGCAAGCAAGGTTTATTTAAGTTATAAAATCATTTGAGGTTGTTTTCCTTTGTATTTGACTAATCTAAGAAGAATTGAGTTTCTTACTTACCTTTAAGGAAGATCATATCTTTACTAGAAAAATGATTATTGTAAAGAGGTTTCTCTTCTCTTAATTAAAAGAAGAATTTAGTGGAATTCTAATAGAGACTTTAGGAATGGATATAGATAAGGATTGTTTGTTTAACCTTTATAAAATTGATTTATAATTTCTCTCTTATATTTTTTATATTATTCTTAGTTATTCAAATTAAGATTGATTAAATTGTCATTCCATATTATGATTTAATTTGAAATCAATCAAGCTTCATTTTTAAGTTGCAATGCATTTTCAAATTCGCCAACACTAAGTTCACCTCCCGTAAGTTCGATAAAGGATGAATAATTAGATTCAAAGCATGTCTCTTTCATTGCTATTTCAAATTAAATATTTGAGAAAGATTTTAGTGTCATATTTTGGTGCATATAAGTCTTCACCTAGTCAAAAGTGCTAAAATACTACTAAGGTTTGTTTCATTGATGGAATGACTATATTTTATTAGAAAATTAAAATGAAATTCCTTTTGATGGTGAAAGCTGTTGACTTATGAAAATTTGTTTCTAATGGCCTATTCATTCGTGTTAAAGCCATAGATGATAGAAAAGTTCTTAAACTAAAAGAGAAGTGGGATCATTAAGATTAAAAAAAAACTAATTTCCTTGAATAGCAAGGTTATTCAAATTTTATTTTATACATGAAGAAGAAATTAATTTAATTAAGTCCT
>JANSVA010424953.1:0-20094 GCA_025504915.1 Erythroxylum reticulatum | reverse complement strand
CTTATAACTTAATTTTCTTCTAGTTACTTTTGTAATGAAAATATTTATTATTAATAAAATAAAAGAGTTTGGTTTTTATGAACATTATATATCTAGTCATAAGGTATTGAGATTGTTTGGTAAGTAATATACATATACATAGAGATGTATGGGAAACATGTATATTATAAGAATATAAAATAATGTATTCACATTTGAATAATCAAGTTGGTCGCTTGATTATGGTTTATACTGTAGTGTTGTGATTTATCTCCGTTCAAGTAAAAGAGTTTACTTCAAGGGAATGATGAGTTTCATATCATGATAATATTTGACTATCGATAATGGAACTATTAAATGAATCTGGAATCAAGTATGTTTTAAAGAATAAAGTGAGTCATTATTTTAATCTTAAAACATACAACTTAAGCATTCGTTTATTATAGACCACAATCTTGATGAGGGGTGAACTCATATGTGTTTCATTATAATCCTTGATATGATCAGAATGGATTTTTATAGAGTACCAATCTAGTGTCTGCATGTTGGAATTATTAATTGAAACATGTATCAGGGAACATTCACTCAAATAAGGAGTTTATAGTGATATCATCGCTTCTAGATGTTTTATGGAGATTAGTGATTAAACTGGCACCAGTAGTTTGATGGACTAGTTACCCATCAAGTCTTAACACCAAGCTAAGATCTTGTGTGTTAATCACCATATAGAGTAAAACGGGATATCTAGAAGGAAAGACCAACATAAAGGTAAAATGGTAATTTTACCTTTTATTGTGTGGATGACTATAATATGGTTCATATTAGGGTTTGAAATTGGATATCTTATTTGAAACATATGTTCTCATAATATTTAGTAATTCAAGAGTTCAACTAATTGTCTTTAGTGGAATGACATTTAGTTAATAAGCTGGAATTAATTCTAATGAGATTACATTAATTCTGGGCTTATTGGAGCTTGAATTACATAAGTCCAATTAGATTCCCCATTTGGCTTCTAGGAAGGTTATCAAGTAAAGTAAGCAATACAAATAGTGGTTTTAACGCCTACGATTGAATGTTTGGCTTACTTTAATTAATTGTTAATTATAAGCCCACATCAACATTTAGAAATGGGCTAGGCTTTGGTTCAATTTGATTAATTAAATTAAAACAAAGTTATTAAAGATAAATGGAGGTAGAATTTCGGTTTTAATAGGCAAAATTTGCAGTTGAACATTTAGCATTGGTTTGCTACATTTAAGATGGTTTTTTAACTCATTGTATTATCTGGGAATTTTTTAGTTGTTATGTTAACAAAGTTTGTAGTGTTAACCTGGTTATTTTGCATCAATTGGAGGCTTTTGATTAAGGTATTGTGTATTGTTGTGATATTTTACATCATTTACATTATTATAGGAATGTAAATTGTATTCAACTATGTTACTTGATTTTACTATAGCAATGGAACGATAGATATTATGGTTATGTCGATGAATTGTACAATATTTTGGATTATTAATGTATATTTTGAGGATATTATGTAACTAGTGATATGTTGCTGTAAGAAAATGCTATAGTATTTTTTCTTTAAGATCTGTTAGAAAGGAAATACCACAATATACTTGATTTAAACATTCTGTCATTATAAATAGGATGTATAAAATATAATTAATTAAAATATATTTAAAATTGATATAAAACAAAATTTAACAAAATTTTATTTCTCAAGATTTTTAACAAACCAACTACCATTAATGGTAATGTTAATCATTCATTTATGTTAACCAACCATCATAATTATAATGATTATATTCATTCCCATTCCCAACTATATTCATTCCTATTCTCATTCCCCTTACCTCTATGAACCAAGTGCCCCCTGAGTACCCTATATTGCCAATAAAGTGGAGTGTGATATTTAAGTGTGACTGATTTGATCCATCTCCTAATGTTGGTAAAAAAGTGCACAGTTGGTACAATTTAGTTGAAATCAACCAGCGAAGAAGATTTAGACAATTTGAACCTTTTGTGTTGGCGATTAATAGTTGTAGATTGCATCGTGCTTTAGTGGGTAGTTTAGTTTGTATTTAGTTGATAATTTGATTGTTTAGTGCGTGTAAGGTTAGAATTGTGTTAGTTAGTAGATATTTGCGTTTTAAGTGTTTTAGGGGTTAGAACATGGTTTTGAGCTTTAATTTTATACTTTTGAGTTGCCTTGACATGTTTGCTAGTGTTTTACGGCAAAGAGTGGATAGCGGAGAATGTTCGGGGAAAACCCAAAAGCTAACTGAGGTCACAATTGTGATAACAAAAGGATGATGGAGGTGCCACGATAGATGCGGAGCTGCTTTAGGTTTTAAGTTTTTAAGGGACTTTTCGGAGAAAATTTGGCAGCTAACCCAAGGCCACGATCAAGGCCAATATGCCACGATTGTGATTGAAGGATGATGGAGGTATCAACATAAGGACAAAATCTTGGCCACAATGTGGCCTACAAGCGGATAGACGTGGGGTTGCTTCCGATTTTAAGTTTTTGAGAGAATTTTCAGACCTTTTGGACCCCAAAAAAGCCCTAAGTTGCCCTAATAGGAAAAGAGTAAAAAGGAACATAATGCAACCTTAAAAGAGAGTTTCACCTCTGCCACTTTTGGAAAACCCTAAAGGAGAGAGAAAGAAGAGAGAAGAGGAAGAGGGAGAGGATGAAGAAGAAGAGGAGAAGAAGCTGGTCTTTCGATGCTACTGTCTTCCTATATAAGTGGGTCTCTCGATGTTGTTTCTTTCTTGGATTATCCAATCCAAGTTCTTTCTCCTTTCCATTTCCATTTTTATTCATTCAATGTATAAGATTGAAATGGATTGTATGATCATGAATTTTGGATTATTGATGATGTTCTAGCTCTTCCTTTGGGATCTACCTTCATTTAATGCTAATATAGTCATTTTTGTGTTTTATAGATTGGGTTTTATGATTGATTACGGTATTTGTATATTTTGGTAATAAGCTGAGAGGGTGAATTGGATAAAAATGATTAGATTGGATTAACAAGAGTTTGGCAATTCAATAGATCACGTGATTAATCTTATCAGTTTTTGTGCGGACTGAGATCCTGTATTATTCTCGATAGTTTATTAAAGGGCTTAAGATCCAATTAGAATTGTGGATCTTTTGTTAATTCAGAGATTGCAAACTCCATAATTGAATTAGGTTTTACTGATTATAACTTAAGTGAGAGTAATTGACCCTTTGATAGTCTAAAACAGATACCACAATAATGCATAAATGGCTAGAGCATTAATGATAGGAAATCCCCTTTCTCATAACTTGGTAATTTCTTTTGAGTGATTTTCATTGTCACATATGTGTTGCTTTCCCTTATTTGTGCCTTAATTTCCCAAATTAAATTCCTTCTAATCAAATTCTTGTATTTACTTTTCTATGTGTTTTTATTTTATTTTCATTTTATTAATTTTTTCGAGCCTTAGATATCCTAAGATTAGATTAGTTCACCTTCTTCGTGGTATCAACCCTTCACTTGCTATAGTTTTTGACCTGTCCTCTTGTAGTAATTGGAGGCTATAAATTGTAAGGCTCGACACCTTTGATCAAGTTTTTGGCATCGCTGTTGGGGAGGCGTAGGACTAGTTTAGTTCTCTTTAATTTAAGGCTTTTTAAGCCTATTATATCTATTCACTTATATGATCACAAGAGCTATAAGAAGCATAAGTCAAATATTTAAAGATTTGACACTTTATATCACTAATTTGGAACGAGCTATTCAAAGAGCCAAACACCAGGAAGAAGCAGTTAAGGAACCAATGATGGAAGAATATAATCAAGAGTTAAATCAGGGAGTGAACCAAGGGCATCAACTAAGAGCTCTCATAGATTTTATAAAGCCAGGTTTCAATATAGCAAGTCAAGGTATGGTTAGGCCACCAGTTCAAACTGCCTCTTTTGAAATTAACCTAGCCTTTTTAAACATGCTACAAACAAATGTGCCTTTTTAAACATGCTACAAACAAATGTGAAATTTTATGGACTGCAAAATGAGGATCCCAATGCATATATTTTGAAATTCCTTGAGATATGCAATACCTTAAGATATCATCAAATGTCAGAAGATGTAGTTAGGATGAGGCTTTTCCCGTTCACATTAAAGGATAGAGCAAAGATATGGTATCACTCACTTAGCATCTCCAACATCACTACATGGGAGCAATTGGTAAGTGCCTTCTTAGATAAATATATTTTCCCCTCACCAAGATGACCAAGATAATCAAGGAGATTACAAACTTCCAATAAGATGATGAGGAATCGATCTATGAAGCATGGGAGTGATACAAGGATTTGCAGAGGAGGTGTCCACATCACAATCTACTAAAAGAATTCCTCCTACAAACATTTTACAATGGGATGAACCCACCCACGAAAGGCACTATTGAAGTAGCCTCAGGAGGATCATTAATGAGGAAGACAATGGATAAAGTTGATGAGTTATTAGAGGAGATGGCGAGCAACAATTGCTTGTGGAAAAATGAGTGAAGTAAACAACCTACAACTTTTCCAAAGAAAAAGGGAGTGATAGCTATCGATTAAATGAAAAAAATGCAAGCTAAAATAGAAAATCTAACTTGACAGCTAAATAATATGAAGGCAAATTCCTCAGCTTATGTGAAAACAGTTCAGCTGAAGTGTGAGCTATGGGGGAAAATGGATGATGACACCATTGACTGTTTGCTTATGAAGGGTGATGGAGCAGAATAAGTAAACTATATGGGAGCTCAATATGGTTTGGGGGCGTGGGGGGGAACAACCCCTATTCTAACACTTACAACTCTGGGTGGAAAAATCTCCCAAACTTTTCATGGTCTAACAATGCAGAAGGCTAGTTCAAACCTTAAGAACCACGTAGTTTCCAATAAGAGAAACCAAACATAATGGAATCCAAATTGGATAAGACTTTCGACAAGCTTGGAAACTTAGATGATGCTAAAAAAGATTTAGAGGGTAGATTCAAACAAGTAAAAAAGAATTGTGTCTCTTCCAACTATAACTTGGAGGCCTAAATAAGCCAATTGACAAGTATCTTATCAACACAAAATGAAGGGAATATTTTGAGCATTTTTAGAATAAAATCTAGGGAATAACTAAAAGCTATTACAACATGAAGTCAGAAGGAAATTGAACAACCCATAAAGATAAAAGTTGTAAACTCCGCTCCTATTAAAAAAGACCCAGAAAAGGAGAAAGAATTAGACATAAATGAATATCATCCTTATGTCGCCCCTCCACCATATCAACCCAAATTTCCCTATCCTTAATGATTACAAAAGAATAAATTGGATGCACAATTTGCAAAATTTGTAGAGAAGTTAAGACATTGCCAATAAATCTTTCATTTGTTGAGGTTTTGGAACATATGCTCAAGTATGCTAAGTTTTTGACGGATATATTATCAAAGAAGTGTACTTAGGAAAAAAACTAAACTATGGATCTAATTAGCATCTGTAGTTCCATAGTCACCAAGTACATGCCATCTACGTTGAAAGATCCAGGGAGTTTCATGTGAATTTGAATTCAGAAAGTGCCTATGCGACTTAGGAGAAAGTATCAATCTTATGCCTTTTCTGATATTTAGGAAATAGGAGTTAGGCAAGTTCAAACCAACATCAATGCTAATTCAGTTAGCTGATCAATTTATTAAAAAACCATTTGGAGTGGTGGAGGATGCTCTGGTAGAAGCGAATAAGTTCATTATTTATATGGACTTTATGGTTCTTGACTTTGAAGAGGATAAGAACAGTTCACTAATCCTTGGTCAATTGTTTATGAATATAAGGAAAGCTGTAATTGATGTTTATGAAGGGAAATTGACACTTCAGATTGGTAAAGACCAAGTGTAGTTTAATATGAATAAGGCTTTAAAAAATCCAATAGAAGGCAGCACATGCATGAAGGTTGAAATTATGGATCAAAATTTGCAAGAACAAGTAGAGAGTTGCATTGCCGAAGTGAAATTAATAGAAGTAGAGATAGTTAATGTTGATGAGAAGTCGAACAAGGATGAGCTTGAAAGAAATGATGAGATGCAGGAGTTAGGTGTTCAAACTCATCAAGATATATTAATCTGAACTGAAGCACCATGCCACCCTCCCAAAGAAACCACCCACCTTAGAGCTTAAACCTTTACCTACACATCTCATATATGCCTTTCTAGGTGAAGGTTAAACATTACCCATCACCACCTCTAATTAATTGAATGGGAAACAAGAAAGTAGGGTGGTAGCAATTGTTATAAGGGGAATGAAGGCCATTGGATGAAAAATTTACAATATTCAAGGTATAAGCCCAAATATCTGTATGCATCGAATAAACCTTGAAGAAAGAGGTAAAATGGTAAGGAAGCATCAACAGAGGTTGAATCCTAACATAAAGGAGGTGGTCTAGAAAGAAATAATTAAACTTTTAGATGCAAGAATAATTTATCCCATATCCAACAATGAATGGGTAACCAAGTACAATGTATACCCATGAAGGGTGGAATGATGGTAATAGAGAGTGAAAGTGGAGAACTAATTTCAACAAGAACAGTCATAGGATGGAAGGTGTGCATAGATTATCCCAAACTCAACACAGTGACTAAAAAGGACCATTTTCCTCTCCCGTTCGTAAAACAGGTGATACAAAGGTTGGTCATTTGTTCTACTGCTTTTTGGATGGATACCCTAGATACAATCAGATCTTCATCTACTTAGAGGACCAAGAGAAGACTACATTTACCTGTCCTTATGGTACCTTCGTGTATAGATGGATGCCTTTCAAATTGTGCAATGCCCTAGCTACATTTCAAAGATGTATAATGTATATCTTTGCCAATGTGATCGAAAATATATTGAAAGTTTTCATGGATGATTTTCTAATTTTTGGAGACTATTTTGAGATGTATTTAACCAATTTGGACAGAGTGCTCCAAAGATGTGAAGAGTGACATTTAGTGTTAAATAAGGAGAAGTGCCATTTTATGGTGTAAGAGGGGATAGTGCTCAAGCATAAAATTTTTCACTAAGGATTTGAAGTGGATAGAGCAAAAACAAAAGTTATAGAGAAACTCCCACTGCCAAGGAACATCAAGAGTGTGCAAGGATTCTTAGGCCATGAAAGATTTTACTGTCAATTTATAAAAGATTTATCACAAATTTCAAGACCTTTGATAAACCTATTAGTCAAAGATGCGCCCTTTTTGTTTGATGAATAGTGTGTATCTGAATTCAATAAATAAAGGAGGCATTGACATCTGCACCAATTTTAACGCCGCCTGATTGGACACTCCCATTTGAAGTCATATGTGATGCAAGCAACCAAACTATAGGTTATGTACTAGGCCAAAGGAAAAATAAGCAGTTGCATGCACCACATAAAAGGAATTACTTGTAGTGGTGCATATATGTGATAAGTTTCAATCATACCTCTTGGGGTCAAAGGTAATCGTATTCATAGATCATGCAGCTTTAAAATATCTTTTTAACAAGAAGGATGCAAAATTAAGGCTTATTCGATAGGTGTTACTCTTACAGAATTTGATATAAAAGTGCGAGATAAAAAAGGAGCAAAAAATGTTTTTGCAGAACACTTATCATGTTTAGAAGGAGGAGAATACAAACAAAGCGAAGATATTAGTAATAAATTCCATAGTGAAACTCTGATCTTACTTGACAGTCTAGATACAACATGGTTTACCGATATCGTAAACTATGTTAATAGTGGTAACCTTCCTTCTAATCTCTCTTATCAATAGATGAACAGATTCTTACATGAGTGTAATCAATATCTCTGGAATAAACCAATATTGTATCGAACATGTGTTGATGGGTTAGTAAGATGATGCATGCCAGATGACAAAATGTTGGATATATTAACACAGTGTTATGAAGCTCAATACACTAGCCATTATAGAGCAAGCAAAATAATAGCTCGAGTATAGATTTTATTGCCCACATTTATTTAGGGACGCTTAAGCTTTTGTGGAACAATGTGATCATTGTCAAAAAGTAGGCAACATCTCCAAAAGAGATGAGATGCCTTTATCCAACATTTTGGAAGTTGAAGTCTTCGATGTATGGGGAATCGAATTTATGGGTTTGGTTCCATCTTCAATGGGAACATGTACATTCCAGTGGGTGTGGATTACTTATCACTTTGGGCTAAAGTGGTGGCATCTCTAATTAATGATGGAAAGGTTATGCAAAAATTCATCAAACATCATTCAGTTAGTTTGTAGTGCCAACAACTACAATAAGCAATGGGGACACACATTTCTATAACAGATCTTTTGATGCTCTCTTAAAAAGATACAGAGTCCACCATCACATTGCTACTCCTTATCACTGCAGACTAGTGGTCAAGTGGAAGTTGTTAGCCGAGAACTGAAACAAATTTTGGAAAAGACAGTGAACGACTCTAGGAAAGATTGGGTGTTAAAGCTAGATGATGCCTTATGGGCTTATAAGACTGATTTTAAGACACTGATCGAAATAACTCCCTATAGGCTTGTATACAAAAAGACTTGTCATTTTTTGATTAAGCTAAAACATTAAGCATA
The DNA here is from genome assembly GCA_025504915.1 of Erythroxylum reticulatum. NCBI lineage: Eukaryota > Viridiplantae > Streptophyta > Magnoliopsida > Malpighiales > Erythroxylaceae > Erythroxylum > Erythroxylum reticulatum. The sequence continues at coordinate 11,515 of JANSVA010424953.1, read as the reverse complement.
TTGTGCAATAAGAGAATTACATTTTGATTGGAAAAAAGAGACCGAAACTTTTATAGTTGGATGAACTTAAGGAGTTTCTTTACAACACATGTGAAAATGCCAAACTTTACAAGGAAAAGGTGAAGAAGTGGCACAATTGTCATCGTAAGCAGAAAGAATTTAAGGTAGGAGAGGCAGTGTTAATATACAATTCGAGATTGAGGCTATTTCTAGGGAAGTTGAAATCGCGATTAAGTGCACCTTTTACGGTTATCCAAGGTTTTGTTCATGGATCCCTTAAATTGGAAAATGAAAATAAGGAAACCTTTAAGGTTAATGGGCATCGATGGAAACTGTATCTCGATAGAGTGATCCTGAAGGACAAAGAAGTAATCTCTTTCCTTTGAGGAATTGAATAAGTTCTAGGGTTATCAAGTCAAACTAATGACCATAACTTAGCATGTTTAGTTGTTAGATTTAAATTATATTTAATTAAAGTTGTTTTGTTTCCATAAATAAGTATCAAAGACTTGGAACGGGTTGGAATACTAATTCTTTTTCTCCTTTTGAACCAATTATAGGATAGGGCAACAATCTCGAGAGTTAAGCATAAGTAACCTTCTTCACCAACACCACCTCCATTACCTTGACGGTTTTATGTTCTAACCCTTTCTCTTTTAAATTCTATCTTTATGTTTCTTATTAGTTTATGTTTATTCCCACCATGGCGTTTTTGTATACCTTCTCACATGAAGGATAATGTGTTGTTCAAGTGTGGGGACAGTTAAGTGTTTTTACCTTGAATGTGAATTTTGCATATTTTATGATAATTTTTTTAGGGTGCATGATGTGAATTGTGTCAATATGTCAATAGCTAGGACTTAATAGGCTAGAGTTAGTTTTGATAGGTTACAAAGATTTATTAGCTTGCAAATTAGTGACGTAGGTTACTTTAGCTAAATATGCAGTTTAATTAAAATGCAGTGTTAGTTTATTTACCCTAGGAATTTGTCACATTCATTTATAATTTTATGCTAATCGAATAAGTAGCATTGTAAGTATATTTTCTTGAGAATGACTAGTAAAAACAATAAGTAGGTAATGTGTAAAAAATGTGGTTTTCTTTATAAAAAAGTATAAATTTTAATTAAATAATTATTCTACTGGCCTTTGGAATATGAATAGAGCTAGTAGCCAGTTGAGAATGTGATGTAGTTGAGCAACCAGATCGACATGCATCACAAATGTGTGCTTTAGCATCAAAAGGCTATGGTGACATTCCATCCAAGCTATGTAATAAAAACATGAACTAGTTGAGTAACAGGATCGACATTCATCACAAATGTTTGCCTTCGCTTAGGTTTACGTCCATAAAAAGTTAAACAAAAAAGAATGTTTGTCAAATAAAAACCTTCTAAACTTATTAGTAGCTTGACTTTTCATGAAAAATTAATTAGGAATAGTTACAAGTTTGATTGACTTAATAATTATCATTGTATGTGTACAATTGATAGGGTAAGTAAACTTGACACCTAGGTTTTGATTAATATGTATATTTAGTCGTGAGTACTTAGACGTGGATTTTGCAAGTTAATAAGTTAGAACAACTTGAAGGATTATGTTTAAAGTTAAATTCATTTCGTGAAGTTTAATGCCATTACCTCATTATTATATTTGTGTGTGTGTTGGGTTTACTTGTTTTGCTTTGTTTGTTGTTTTATTTGCTTAAGGACAAGAAAATGTTTAAGTTTTGGGATGTTGATAGTTGTAGATTGCATCATGTTTTTGTGGGTAGTTTAGTTTGTATTAGCTAGTGTTTCAGGGCAAAGAGTGGATAATGGAGAAGATTCGAAGAAAATCTGGGAGCTAACCCAAGGCCACAATTATGACGTAATTATAATGGAGGTGCAATCTGCCACGATCATGAAAAAAGGACAAAATCTTGGCCACTGTTGTGGTCTACACATGGACAGACGTGGAGCTGCTTTTGGTTTTAAATTTTTAAGGGACCTTTCGAGCAAAAAAACCCTAGGGTTGCCCTAATCAGAAAAGAGTATAAAAGGAACACAATGCAACTTTAAAAGAGAACTTCACCTTTGCCACTTCTGGAAAACCCTGAAGGAGAGAGAAAGAAGAGGGAAGAGGAAGATGAAGAGGAAGAGGAAAAGGAAGAGCAAGAGGAAGAAGAGGAGAAGAAGCAGGTCTTCTGACATTGCTGCCTTCCCGGATAAGTGAGTACTGCCTTCTTGGATTATTCGATCCAAGTTATTTCTCCTTTCCATTTTCATTTTTATTTATTCAATGTGTAAGATTGAAATGGATTGTATGATGGTGGATTTTGGATTGTTGATGATGTTCTAACTCTTCCTTTGGGATTTCCTTGATTTAATGCTAATATAGTCATTTTTTGTTTTATTAATTGGGTATTGTGATTAATTACGATATTTGCATATTTTGGTAATAAACTAATTGGGTGTTTAGTTATATGTATGTTTTAATTATTAACATCTGATAATCCGTAAGAGCACAATTTGTTAGAGTAATAACAAAGGTGTCAATCCCACGAGCAAGGAGTTATTCTAATCCAAAAATATAAAGCTATACATAATAACCTAAATCTAAGGTTCAACAAAACTAAAAATGAAAATTTAATTCAATCAATAATATTAATAATCAAATATAAATATACTAATTATTAAGTAATTGTCACATACCCAAGAATCAACCGAAAGAAATTACTAATTGAGAAAAAGAAAAAATTTCATATCCTTAATGCTAACCTAACTGATTATGAATTATTGGATTGTTGGTTCTAGACTATCCTATAGTTGATTACTCTCTCTCGAGTTATAACCATTAACCCTAAATCATAAACCCTAATCAGATTATGGAAGTTACAATTTCTCAATTCACAATCTATTTAAAACCCTAATTAGTTTTGAAGTTCTCTAATAAACTATTAGAACCCTATGCAAGATCTCTCTTCGTACAATTTCTCGATCTAATTCAATTCTTGTTTTATTAAATCACCTAACTCTCGTTATGCCAATTTAATCATTTGTCATTCGATTCACCCTTTTAGTTTATTACCAATTATGCAATCCCAGAATCAAACCACAACTAATCTAATAAACACATAAACAAATAGATTTTCATTAGTTCAAGAATAAAATTCTGAAGGTGAGTTTAGAACATCTTTAAAATTCTAGATCCTTCATCAACCATTCAATCCAATTCTATATAATAATAAAACTAAAATTAAATAAGAAATATAATCTAAATGGATGATGGGAGCCAGCGATGTTAGGAAACTCCTAATCCGGGAAGTACTTCGAGTCATTTTCTTCTCCTATTCTCTCTTCCATCTTCTCTTCCTCTATCTCGCGATGATTTCTCTCTAGGTTTCTTAAGGTGACTGATGCAAAAGCCCCCTTTCTAGCTCTCTTGTTGTTCTTTAAATATTCACTTGTGTTTTGGGTTTTTTCAGTGATTGAAAGGTCTAAAAATCCCTCAAAACTTGATATTCTTGAGTGTCTACACATTTGCCTAGCACAGGCCATGACCGCGGCCTTACAGGCCACTACTGTGGCCCTGCAGGCCATAATTGTGGACCACATCCGAGCCTTTTGTCACGATCGTAGCATGTAGGCCACCATTGTAGGCCATTACTTGCTCTTCTGTCACAATTATAGCATTCAGGCCACTATCGTGGGCTAACTTTGGTGCTTCTATCATAATCGTGGCCTAACAAGCCACGATCGTAGGTTGTTATTTCGGCCCAATTGTCTTTAAAACTTTTCCATTCTTTGATATTGACCCTGAAACACTAAAAAACACCTCAATGTACCTCAAAAACATAATATTTAAGCTCAAAGACTTGTACTATTCTATAAAACATAAATAATGAACAAAATAACACAATTCTAACCTAAACACATACTTAATGATTGAATTAACAGCTAAACACATATCAAACTATGCCATAAAACATGAAGCAATTTACACTTATCATAAAGTAAGAATATAAACTAGCTAAAAATGACAGGATTGGATTAATAAGTGTTAGGCGATTCAATAGATCACATGATTAATCTTATCGGGTTTTGCACGGAGAGAGATCCTGTGTGAGTCTTGATAGTTTATTAGAGGGCTTAAGATCTAATTAGAATTATAAGTCTTTTATTAATTGAGATATTGCAAACTCCATAATTTAATTAGTGTTTATAATTTAGGGTTTCACGATTATAACTTAAAGGAGAGTAACCGACCTTTTGATTGTCCATAACTGACACTATAATAATGCATAAATGGCTAGATTAACATTAATAATAGGAAAATACCCTCTCTTATAACTTGGTAATTTCTCTGAGTGATTTTCATTGTGACTTATGTGTTGCTTAATTTCCCTTATTTGTGTTTTAATTTCTTAAATTAAAATTTTGCTAATCAAATTCCCGTATTTACTTTTTTTGTGCATATTTTTTATTTTCATTTTATTAATTTTTCGAGCCTAAGATAACCTAGGATTAGATTACTTCACCCTCTTCATGGGATCGTCCCTTCAGTTACTACAATTCATGACTCGTTCTTTTTTGGTAATTTAAGGCTATATATCGTAAGACTCGACACCTTTGATTAGCGATGCAAACGATCTAGGTGTATTACATCCCTTATCCTAGCTTATGAAGAGATAAGTCAGATTGATTGGCCTTTTGCAAAGTTAAACCCAGAGATGTTTTTGAATTACATGGAAAAGGATAAAATAAAAGAATTAAACATAAAGCGCTTCAGGAAGATGTTTCTGAAATAAATGCATGTGTTACATATGATGATAATGAACCTTTGAACGATCCAAATAACGAATATGTTGAAATTTCATCTGGAGAGGATGAGGAGGGCATGAGATCTGTAGAGGAGTCTGAGTTTGATTCTAATTCTCTAGAAAAAGAAGATGATGATGATTTTGATTTACAATTAAGTGATCATGATAGCGATTAATTTGTGTTTGTAGTAGAATATTATAGGAAATAATCTATTATTGCATCAACAATATATTGTTATATATTGAAATTATATTGTTTTATTATTGGAATATTAAAGAAAATGTGAATTATAGGTTAAAAATATGCCACCAAGAGAAAACAGGATATGATCCAAGGATTGGGTTACTGTAATTTACATCAGCTAGTGTAGGTCTAGGTAAAGCATTATCTTCTGTAGATGCTACAAAATTTGTACATCCATCTACTACACATCTAGATGAGGCATCACTTTCCCAACCTACAATTCCTATATAGTCACCTTCAGTACCTGATGCTACACCATCATACGCTACTATACCATCCACCTTTTCTCCTTCATCCACCATCCCTATACCGACAAAGATATCAAGGGTAAACATGGAGAATAAAGGAGGCATCCCATAGCCTGAAACTAAGTGAGTTGATGGAAGAACTTACATCACAATTTTCAACCATTTGTAAGTGAAAATATATGGAGCACCATAGGTTTATAATGAAGTTGTAGGTTTTAATTTGAAAATGATCTAAAATTTCTTTTTTATTAGGTTGGTTTCGTCTGGAACATGCTCAAGAAACTTGATATGTAAGTTCAAGGAGAGGATTGATCTTGATGGTTATATATGGAAGAATATCTGTCAAGCAATAAAGGATTTTTATTATTAGGAGTTTGATATACAAAAATATATTCTTTTGTATTTTTTATCTAATTAATTTTATACATGAATTAGATAAATATTGCAGGTTATAAGTACTTATAGTATGATTTTCCTTTTTTTCAAAAAGAATTTTTTGGGATTCTAAATTTGATGCGGTTATTTATAAAGTATGAGAGAGGCAAGCTCGTATATATTATAGAGCCTTTTTTGGTACGATACATAAGACTAGTGTATGACCTCTTTATATATCTGAAGAAATATGGAGTCATTGACAATAGTATTGGCTATCACTCGAGGAAATGTCCATTTCAGAGTGCAATTCTGTAAATAGACGTAGAGGACCAGAGGGAGAGAGTCTTCCCGTATATACTGGAAGATCTATTACCCACCAGGAGCATGCATAGAAACTTATAAGTATCTACACTTTACACTTCTGTTATGAGTTTTTTGCTTTGATCTATAAAATTTGATGTGTGAATTTTGGAATGAAAATATACTCATATTATGGAGAATGATAATGTTATAAATGTCTAGTGCCATATATGATTGTGTTGTTGAGTTACTTTCTTTGTTCCACAAGGGGGAAATATCATAAAAATAGAGGCAACTCTACTAAAACTTTTATAAAATGTAGTTCAATTATAACATTTTATTTTAATGTAGGAAAAGGCTATGGGTAGGAAACCGACACTTCATTAGCTCTTTTTGGACACCTACACTAAGAAGCATGATGATGTGACCTTCGTTAACACCCGATGTAGAGAACTTAATGTATGTGAAATTTATGCTTTAATATTGATTCTTAATAATTATCACTTATTAACATAAACATTACTTCTTGTTAGGACCAAATATAAGAAAACATTCAATGACATTCTCAACTCTCTGAAATTATTGATGAGAGTTAGACATATCTTGATACAGTGGGTAGTAGGGACTGTCATGGAAGGACCTTCGATTTAGGTTCATTTGTGAACACGTGCTATTCACAATCCTCTATATCTAGTACAGCTACATCTAGTAGGTGGTCCACATCCAATGAAAGAGTCATTCAGGTTGAGCACATAATAAAGAGGTCAAAAACTAAGTTGCAACAGTCGATGGAGTACATAGCCTAGCTCTATAATGAGATGGATGAGTTGAAGGGGAGGGGTAGCACCTCATCACAGTAGTTAAAGCACCAACATTCACCAACTGTATAGCTTAGTTGTAGCTACTCGCGAGTCATTTTGTATGAATTAGATACTTATTATTGTAGATAGTAGTTTTTATTATCAATTAAGATAATTTTTACTTTATATTATCAATTAACTTACTGTTTAGAAAAATTAAATGTAGAAAAAATCAAAATATTATCAACAAATAACTATAGAAATTAATTATTAATCATAAGATTATCAATCCAAATTAAATGTACAAATTAAATATAGGAAAATAAAAAAACAATATCGGTGCATTTACCAACAGAATAACAATATCCGTTGGTAAATTTACTAACTAAATAAGAAAAATCATCGAAAAATTTACCGACACAATACGACTTAATGTCAGTAAATTTTTTTACGAATTTCCAAAGCTTTGATCGTCACTAAATTCATTGACGGTTATACAAAATCAATTACTAAATTTACCGACGACATAAAAGTTACTGTCACTAAATATAACAATGTAATAGAACATGTCCATCAGTAAATTAGAGATGAAATATTTCTATTATGTTATTAGAGATTAACTACGGTCGTTTCTCTGAAGACTCATGTTGTTAGTAATTTCTGTCGCCAACTTCGCTTACCGACAAAAAACCTTGACATTCTGTCGGTAATTTTCATCTCTAAACCCATATTTCTTGTAGTTGTAGTATCCATCCCAACATAAGTTCATCCTATTTAAGCACTAAACAAACTTAGTTCCTAAACGTAGAGAATGAAATAAGCATCAAAAGTTTAGAAGAAGCATTGAAAAAAGAAATCATAGATGTGTATATTATAACTATATTCCGTGTTGATGAGGAAGGCATATTGAAGTTTCTGTGAGGGAGAACTGTATCACTTTATGGCTAGAGATTGTTTTGATGGCTTACAATTTCAATTGTTTTCACATGTGTGTGTGTGTGTATGAAAATTTTATATTAATCTCCTTTTATTATTTTCTTTCTTTCATTTTTACTGTTGCTATTTATTTTCTAATGTTATTATTAACATAGATTATTTGTTTCATGACATTTAATTATTTTAGTAGTTCCTTGTTGCGGCTTATTGCTAGTCTATCCTTTTTATTTAGATTTTTAAGTTCCAATTTGCTGTTACTTTTCTTATGTTATGTTAGGTATTTAGAGTAGGAGTGGTGGCTTTGACTTCTGATGATAGAGTAATGGCTAGTCCTTCAATAACTTTTAGGTCTAAGAGAAGAGAAGAGAAGATTTTAACAAATTATAGATAGGTTCCTAGAATATCGAGACTGAAAGGAAAGTCATTAGGATTAGTGAAGATGTTAAATAAATATAAGATTCATATAATGTGCGTCTAAGAGACAAAATAGAAAGGGGTTAAAGCAAAAGAGATAAATGGATTCAAATTTTGGTATCCAGGGCGATCATTAAAACATAATAGTGTAGGGATTTTAGTTTTAAAAGAACTTATAAATCTTGTTCGAGGATAAAGAGGACTAATGATATGATTTTGTCTTTAAAGAATATAGTGAAAGATGTTGTTTTTAATATGGTATATGCTTATGCACCCTAAGTAGGGTTGGAAAAACAATTTAACTACCAAATTTGGGAAGAGTTAGATGAGGTGATTAAGTAGGTTCCCCCTAATGAGAAAATTATTCTAGGATGAGACTTTAATGGTCATATAAGGCCACCCTAAGATGGGTATTCATGAGCTTATGGGGGTTTACGGGTATGAAAATAGGACCGACAATGGGATTTCTTTATTAGACTTTTGATTTGGTAGAGTCAATTTATTTTTTAGAAAAAAAGAAGCACTAAGTGACTTTTATAAGCAGAAACGTGAAGACTCAAATTGACTACTTTCTTAAAAGTAGAGCGATCAACTTAGTTATAAGGACTGCTAGGTGATACCTAATGCATGTTTGTCAACTCAACACAGATTGTTGGTTATGGATCTTATAATCAAAAATTAGAGAAAGAAAAGAAGACCTTAGAGGTGTATTAGAGTTAGATGATAGAATTTAAAAGGGGATACTATGGAACAACTTAAGGATATAGTAATGTTTGGAAAAGAATAGAACCTGGAAGGAGATGCTAACCATATGTGAGAGGGAGTAGCAACTCTTTTAAAGAATGTAGCTAAAGAGATCTTAGGAGTTTCTAAAAAGATAATGGCAGTAAGATGAAGTCATAGTGGTAGAATGAAGATGTACAAGAAAAGGTGAAGACTAAGAAGGTTGCTGATAAAGCTCCATTGTATAGCAATGCATTTGTAAACATGGTAATTCATAGTAAGTTAAAAATGGAAAAGAAAAAGGTGAAGAAGATAGTCTCAGGAGCCAAAAGTAGAGATTACAAGAAGTTATATCAATGATTGAAAACTAAAGATAGAGAAAGGGATATTTTTAGGTTGGACAGAGCTAGGGACCATAAAACAAAATACTTGGATCAAACCTGTTATATAAAGGATGAAGCAGTATGGGTGCTTATGGATGAAAATGACATCAAAATAAGATAACAAAGATATTTATATAGCCTTTTTAATGAAGGCAGAGATGACAACATCTCCTTAGGTGATCTTAGTATGTCTGAGAAATATCAAAACTTCATTTATTACTAACAAATGATAAGAGAAGAAATTAAAGGAGCTTTGAAGTAGATGAAGAGTGGAAGGGTAATAGGACCTGATGAGCTACCTATAGAGGTTTAGAAGAGCCTAAGAGAAGAGGGCCTCATATAGTTAGCCAAGCTCTTTAATGTGATCTTCAAGTCTACCAAAATGCCAAATGAGAGGAGACTTAGTAAACTAATTCCCCTATATAAGAATAAAAGGGACATCCAAAGTTATAACAATTATAGAAGTATCAAACTGCTCAGTTATACCACGAAGTTATAAGAGAAGGTCATTGAGAAGAGAGTGAGAAAGGGTGAATCAATCTCGGAGAACCAATTTGGTTTCATACTAGGAAGGTCCAAGATAGAAGCTATACACCTCCTTAGAAGATTAGTGGAATATTATCGAGAAAGACAACGAGAACTACATATGGTTTTCATTGACTTAGAGAAGGCTTATGACAAAGTACCTATAGAAATCGTATGGAGGTGTTTATAAATTAAACGAGTTTTTATGAACTATATACATTTTATTAAGGATATGTATGGAGGTGTTAAAACTAGAAGTAAGGATGACATAAGGAGATACACAACTTTTCTCTATCGATATCGAGCTACAATAAGGATCCTTATTGAACTCCTTCCTATTTGCATTAATAATGGGTAAGCTTACTAAGAATATCCAAATGCATGTGTCTTGGTGTATGTTGTTTTTTTTTGACATTGTTTTAGTTGATGAAAGAAAAGAGGGTGTCAATGTTAAGTTAGAACTTTAGAGGGATACGTTAGAGTTGAATGGCTTTAAATTGAGAAGGACTAAGAGTGAATATTTAGAGTGTAACTTTGGGGCCATTATATGGTATCCGATGTGGAAATAAAGATTGGTAACTTCTATAGAAAGATTGTTTAAATACTTTGGATCTATCATCCAAAGCAATGGCAAACTAAATGAAGACATAATTCACTGTATCAAATCAGGGTGGCTTAAACAGATGGGTACATCAGGAGTTTTATATGATAAGAAGATATTGCTCAAGCTAAAAGTAACGACAAACGCTAAAAAAATAGTTACGAGTTAATGGTGGTGGAGATGAACAATACAAGAAAAATAGGTTTTAACAACAAAAATTAGTGACAAAGAATAAAGTTTTTTCGTAAGGAAACAAATTTGGCGATAGAAATTACCAACGGAAAGAGTCATTGGAGAAACAATCGTAGGTAAATTTTAGAGACAAAAATAAGGAATCTGTCTATACATTTGGTGATGGAATGTAAATTTTACCAATGGAAAAAAAAATTTTTATCACTAAATTTGTGGCGAATTCCTAAAATTCCTTCAGTGAATTTACCGACAGTAAATTGTATGTTCATCATTACATTTACCGACAGAAAGCATTATTCGTAAAATTTTTGCTGAAAAAAGGTAATTCCATCGGGAAATATAGCTATGATAAATTTCAATTGCCATTTCTCACTTCCTACCCGAGTTTTTTGTTGATAGTGTTTTGATCTTTTTGTACATTTAATTTTAGTAAATGATATAACATTGATCGATAAATATAAAGTAAACGTTATTCTAATTGGTTATATAATAAAAATATTATAATGTAAACAAATAAGTATCTTGAAAATAATTGTAAGTTAAGAATTCATATAAAAACTTAAAAGTAGCAGACTATCTAATACATTGACATATTCAGAAGCTATGTAGGTGGTGAAGTGGATGCTCTAACTGCTACGATGAGGTCCTATCCCTCCTTTTCAACTCATCCAATTCATTACAAAGATGGGTCATGAACTCCATTAGCCTCTCTACTATGCTCAAGTTGAATGACTCTCTCATTTGATACGAACCACCTACTAGATCCAGCTATATGTGGAGGATTTTGAATATCATATATTTGTAAATGAAACTAAGCCAAATATCCTTCCATGACAGTCCCTACCACCCATTGCATCAAGATATGCTTGACTCTCATTAATAGTTTTAGAGTTTTGAGACTTTCGTTTAATGCTTTCTTGTATTTGGTCCTAGTATTATAACTATTTATGTTAATAAGTGATAACTTTTAAAA
>JANSVA010424943.1:0-20094 GCA_025504915.1 Erythroxylum reticulatum | reverse complement strand
ACCTTTGAACTTAATGGGCTTCATCTTTGTCTTCCCTTAAGCTGCTTTCAGGACTGTAGGAGTAACAACTTGAGTTTTTCCACCTCAGCAGCACAATGGGATATCAAAGCATTGAAGACTTAATATCTTCACCTACTGTGAAAATAAATTATTATCGATATGTACTCCATTACTCCCCCTTTCCTCTATATACTTTATGGAGAATAATACTTTCATCAAGGCATTTGTCTCAACACCGTATGAGATTGTACACCACTGGGAGACATTATCAAGAAACTCCTTTGCTATGTCTGTGTCCAGAAGTTCACTTTGCAGATGGTAAGGTATGGATTTTTAATGTTCATCATATATAATCTGTTAGACCAATCCTAGATTTCATAGGCTACTTTATGAGCTATCGAGCTCATGGATGTAATTGGAGATGGCTTACCCGTCCATATAGCCATTTCAACCACAACTATCTCCATAACCTTTAAAACATCCTCCGTCCAATTCTTTAAATTGAAACCATCAAGGGTTTCAATGATGACATTGATTTAGTTGACTGAAAAGGTAACTTCAAGATGATAAACTTTAAATCAACACAAATGTAGGACAACAGCGATACTAAAGCCATTGAATAATATCTTTATTGAAAATCTGATCACACATATTATGAAACACCTTTGGGCTGAATTCATCATATATTCAATTAGACTTCCACACATAAAAGCGATCGGTGTACAAACCATCAACTCTCATGACACTACCACCTTTGGGTGAATAGATCACTTGAGCAACAACTGTCCTCCATCTAATGCCTTTATGCACATCTCAAAATTTTATGTAAGGACAACACCTTTTGGGCAGAATAACCAAACATAAAATCAGAGACATCCCTCAACGTGTAAGCGGAACAATTCAGAATACTGACTTGAAAGGCCACTTTGGTGACTACATTCTCATCAGTATCCAAAAAGTCCACAAGCACAAGGGATACATCTTTATGTCATCCTCACATTCTTTATTGGCATACCATATGTGACAATACAACCTCAATAAATGCAAAAATCTGAATGCACAGTCTCATTGTCACACACACGTACTGAAGACATTCTTCGAAAACTTTATTTGAGACTTTCATAAAGAAAAATATCAATAGAATGACTATCGTGCTTCACCGGATATTGAACCGACCTTCTGAGACGCTTCAACCTCATGTATCTCCCTTATGGCAAGTTCATAGCACGAAAATTTACTCAAAAATGGCTTCAGAATGTCTCAATTCCTTTTCGATTAATTATCATGCAATCCCGAACATTGAAAATGAGACCCGAGACACGAGAACTTCATGTATCTCCCCCATACGAAGTCCGAAGCATGAAAATTTAATCGAAATCAGATTCAAAATACCTTAATTCCTTTTTTGGAGTTAAACTTTAATTTATTACTAATGTAATAAATCCAAAAAAATAGAAAAAGGTTACTTTATAATTTTGCCGGACCCAGAAACTGACCCGAAACACCCCGTGGTACCTTTACGGGAAATCTGAAATTTTTAGGGAGGCTTTTTAAAATCACTGTAGCACCGTATGGCTGACGTCAGTGGATGACGTCATAGTTGACGTCAGTACGCATGCTGGAGGTGCGCGTGTGCACTACACGCGCGTTGCCAGACACTCATCCCAGGCGTATTGTGCGTGCCACTCACGCGCCTCCACACGCAGATGCGCGAACACTGTGCGGCACGTGCATAACACTCGCCAACACGTGTCACTCATTCGTGCTGTCACATGTCGGATGCGTGGAAGGCCCGTACGCACCCGCCGTTCCACGCGGTCGGTGCGCACGGCGCAGGTCGCGCGTGCGTCACACACGCGACACACTTTTGTCGCTTGCTGAAGAGACATGTCGCGACGGGGTTGGCGGGTGCGATGCACGCGCCAGCCCGTACACGACACCCTCAGCTACTATTCACCGTCGGGCATGTGGGCACACGCGCCCGACGTTCACCGACGCTGGAAGTGATTTCTGGCATCCCGAGAACCCGTTTTTCGTTCCGTTCGGCCCGTTTTTAACTCGTTTTTCGTAGCTAACCTTATGTAGACTACTTTTACGCAATTATATACGTAAAAAACTGAAAAACGAATAAAAATGAAGGAAAATCAAATGAGATGAAAAACTGAAAAAACCTTTATTTCTGGCAATCCGATCACGTAACCGCTCTGATACCACGTGTTAATACGTAATGGGAGCTTTATTACGTATCCTGGATCTAAATGAAAGAATTAAAAATAAAGGTAATACGGAATACCTAGATTTCGGTTCCATCTCTGATTTCGATGCCGATTTTGAGCTCCAAACGTCTCCGAATCTCCCGGAGCCTTTAGTAAAAAGTGATCATCGACTCATGGGTTAGGTCTTTCTACAGTTTCCTTAAATCACGAGCTTTCTTAGCAGGTCAGAGAACCTTATGCTTGTGAATGATTTCTTGAGTAATTGCAAGAGACCTTAACCTTTATATAGCTTCCATATCGGACTTTCCCATCACAAGGCTGATATGGACCCGGTCCACACTAATTGGGACTCATTTTCCATCTGAACTTCGACCCATTAATCTAGATCATTTATTGGGTCACTTTATTATCTTTATCTGGATCAAATGACGTAACTTAACCTGTAATTAATTTAAAAACCAAAATTGCAATTAATTTTAGTCCAACTTTATGAGACATAGACAAAATTGTCCCTAAGGACAAAAATGTCTTACAATTAAAACCTGCAGTTTTATGAGAAAGGAATAAACCACGTTTGGGGCAATTTACTTGAAGACCCTGCTGACATTTTAAGGGCCTTCGTGAGAGTTAAGATCGAAGAAGTGCAGTAAAAATAAGATTATCAACAAAACAAAGATGACATAAGTTAACCATTCTGCATTTGGAATGAAATTTAAAGATCTTAGTACTCTCTGCCACCTCCTTGAGAAGCCTGGTGAATATACCTCCATCACCAAAGGTGATTAGGGTTACTATGCCTGATACCTTAACTACTTTTGAACATTTTTATGGACTGACCATTTATAAGGATGCTATAACGAGGTGATGTGATACATTGAAAGATCCACGTGCTAAAATTCTTTCACAAATCTATGACTGCTAGAACATTAGTGATGAAGCCCCAATCCAAATAGTAATAAACCTTTTGAGATCAATCTTTAAAAGCAATTGGCTATCCCCTCTTCTTTGCATAGCTTTTTTTTTTTTTCACGACGACGGAGGAACATTAATCTTTCACCGGAATCCCTTGAATCCTATAAAATGGGCTTGAAGAAAGCATAATATCTGAGCAAATGTCCAGAAAGGAGTTAAGATTAAAGAAAAAGTTCACTGTAGCAAGGTAGGTCCCCCAGCTACTTTGAAATTCACTCTTATTAATTATGAAAGCCTGACAGCCAAGACCAAGGTTGTGGCTACTCGGCGTTGGTCTTTCATGTGGCCCACAAGAAATTCTTCTCTTGTTCACTTTCCTACCAATGACAATGATCATCAACTGCCTCGAACCTCCTTACCTGCCCTCTGCTTTCCTACTTCACCGAACTACGTTTTGTGTGCCTTCCAAATTTTATGTCACCATTTAATGTCTGAAATGGACAATATATAGTTTATTTTTTCAACTTTACTACGTTTAATAAGTTTTCTGAACACATAAATGTTTTGTATATTTCATATATATGTAAAGCTTTTTGTGACCACTTATCAAACGGATAATAAATTCAAAGCTAACACCCCCGATCTGACACTTCAATGTTAAAATGTCATGCCTTTACGTGTAGATTGTTAGACATACGAGTCCTTGTGATTTTTTTTGCTTATGTTGTCACTGATAGTTGTCAGTTGATTTGTTCAAGAAATAACGGCTGGTTAATATTTTGAAAATTTTTATTTTAATATTTAAATTTTTAATTAAGTAATTAATTTTTTATAACATTTGTTGAATCTTTTTTTGTCTATTCTACATGGAAAAATTAATTATTAAATAATCATTCATGTAAACTAAAACACTCACCTTAATTTATAAAAGAGGTTATAAGTTTAATGTTTTAATTTACGTGGATAATTAATTTTTTATTTAGATGCTTATATATTATAGATAAAAAAATTTCGAAACAACATTTGAATTGAGTTGTTAAAGTTATAAAAGATCGGTCACTCAACTAAATTTTTTAAAAGATTAAATGTGGAATAGAAACTTTTTAAAAAGATTGTGTAATTTAAAATATTTATTACTTTTTAAAACATAAATACTTATTATTCTATATTTACGTAATAAACATAATTTTTATTTACATACAAAATTTACCTATATTGTATAGGTCAATGGAAAATAATACCCTAAATTTTTTATTTAAATTAATCGAAAATAACTCAATCACTTCTTTAAATATTTTAAATTGTATGTAACTACAAAATGAAGTATTGATAAAAAAACATATATTTTACAAAATGTAATAATCTAGAGAAATTCATATGTAAAAAGATTACCAAAACCACAACTTACCTTTATGTCATCCATTCCATGTCATCCTCCATTATAAATACACACACATCTTTAAGCATCTATTTTCACACTCATAGACCACAGAATTAGACTACCTTTCTTACACTCTTTGTTCTTCTTATAACATTAAAACCACGTAAAAGTTAAAAACCTTTCACTGAAATGGAACCATCACCTACTTCCCAAGTCTTGAAGGTGAACAGACGAGAACCGGAGCTAATCGCTCCGGCTGAGGCCACCCCACATGAGTTCGAGGCCTTGTCAGACATTGATGACCAAGAGGGGCTTCGGTTCCAAATTCCAGTCAAACAATTCTACCGCTATGACCCTTCCATGCAAGGAAAAGATCCTGTGAAGGTCATCCTCGAGGTACTTGCCAAAACATTGGTGTTTTAGTATCGATTTGCTCGTAGGCTCAGGGAAGGGCCGAACCGTAAACTTATGGTGGAGTGCACGCGTGAGGGTATCATTTTTATCGAGGCAGACGCTGAAGTGACCCTCCAGCAGTTCGGTGATGTTCTTCATCCTCCGTTCCCTGGCTTGGATGAGCTCCTCTTCGACGTCCCTGGCTCTAGTGGACTGCTCAACCGCCCTCTGTTGCTCATTCAGGTACTTGCACTATTTATTTCCTTAGCTATCTATATAAAACCCACCACTACATTGCATTTATATCTGTCGTCTTCTCAATGGGCCAATCTCTTTTTATCTTTCAGATAAAGTTAATCTTTGTGAATATGCATTAGTCCAATGGTTAGGGAAATTTATAGTTTATCACTTTTAAATTTGTAAAAATTGAACATGATTTGCTTAATCTATAATCTTGATTTAAACCACATATATGAAGTAAAATATACAGATAAGAATGATCATTGTTAGAAGCAAGATCGTTGCAAGTCGTTTCAGTACATGTTAATTTTGCTTCCTAGATTAGAAGTGTAGGAAGGTGTAGTGAGACCTTACCTCTCAAATATGACAAGTCCCTTCTCTTGCGCTTGCTTTACAAGTTCATCTTGTGCTCTAATAGCTCCAATTTAGCTAGAATTTGGCCTTTTTCTATGTTGTGAGCAACTCCAAGAGTTCCTCACACTAATTCGAGCCCCAATGTCACGACTCAACCTTGGATCGTGACCGTCGCTGAAGGAACATTAAACTTAAGGCTTACTGTGACCCTTAGAAAGGCTAAAATGCTATCAAATCCCTATATCTATAGTAAAGATTGTATTTCAAAATGATGACACTCATGTTGATAATAATCAAATAGTTCTAGAAATATACAATACTCAATATGCTATAATATTAACATAGCTAATACAAGGAAAATCTAATATATACAAGACTACTGTGGCTCTAAAGTCAAAGATCACCAACAAACATACAACGAATCACCGGAGAGGAAGAAGACCGAAAAAGTACCCTCTTAAGAGAGATTTGAAAAGAAGATTGTGAAAAAAAAAGTTAAGAGGAGTTAGAACTCGTTGAGTGAATTAATATTATGGTTATATTATTCTCTCCTAAGGATTTCAAATGATACGTATATATGTATATATTTACAATGTATTACATTCGTAATGCAATTTCATAATGTAATGATTTTTTTCATAAACATGCATGGATTTCCCATAACAATATCATGTCACATAATCATCATAATCACAAATACTAGTGGAGGATTGAGGAATGACCCTATGAAAAACCCCTTACCTATAGACTATAGTCATAGGGGCTTTCTTGTTTCATACAGGTCATTTGGTCCAATGTAGTGGACTGTCGTCTGAGAGCCACATTCAATTGAACCGCCACAACTTCACAACGATATGATTGCCGTCTGAGAGCAAGCTTGACCAAACTATCGCAATCATGTACCATATATCGGTTGGCATCTGAGAGCAAGTTCGGCCGAGCCATCCTAACCGCATCATATCTAAATCGATAGACCCAATACTAACCCAAATCTATACCCGACCAATTGACTCATTGTGTGCATAACGTAGTGACACCCACCAGGTAACTCATACTATAACAATCCTCCGCATTATCACATAACAAGACAACCATAACATTGCACAACAGAAATATATGTACATGTTTCAATCTATATGTATGAATATCATGCGTGCATATGAAAATGATAGTGATTTCCATGATGAATATGAAATTCTAATGCATGTTCATAACCATGAATATTAACTCACAGGTAGAATGCCCTCCTTCACCCCGAACCTAGTGTTTTGAAATGGAGGGTTAGACTTTTGAATGATCTATAGAAAGAAAAGTCAGAATGACCATTAGGATTTAAAACTTAAATCAATTTTAGGCACTCCGAGAATAAGACCATGACTCAATATTAAAGAGCTCTATTTTATATTTAAAAATGACGATGTTACATTTTATGAAGTGCCTAATGAAAATTTTGGCAGAGTTTTCCCTATAAAACAAACATCATCCTTCCAAAAGAAGGGTAATTCTTACAATAAAAAGACACTTTTACGACCACTAGTAATCACAGATCAATTTGGGCTTCCAAACTACATGTCCATGCCTAATTAAGTCTACATTTACATCATAAAAATTCACAATAAATCTAATCATAATTCAAGTATACCAATTTCTAACCCATACAACCTCATTTATACTCAATACATCAAGATATTTTCAATTCTAATCAAGAACAACTCAATTTAATCAATTTCATGTATTTCTATAAGAATATAGCCCTTCTTAAATTTTATATCACAAACTATGAGGAATTTCAATACGTTACTTTTATGAAAATTGATCTACATAATATTTGGGAATTTTTAAAATGATTTTTTGACCATTTCTAGGCTGGTCAAAAAATCACCATGGTCACCGAAGTGTGGGGTACATGTGCCAGCACCGGAGGGGCAATGATCTTCACCACCTACCTAGAAATGACGAGCTTACCCCCATGAATTCAATGGCACTAGTCTCGTGTCGAAACTTCTCTCGGTTTGTGAGAATCGAAGGTTTAAAGCTCAAAGGTGACCCATTTTCGTTCATCTGCAAAATGGGCCAATTAGTGTTTGGTTTCCTTCCTTGCCTATATTTTTAGGGTTGCTAGACACGATGGTGGTATTAGTTTCACCAAAAAATGACTAAAATAGGAGATCGGTGACTTACCTAAATGAATCGAAATTTTTAGTCGTGATTCCTCCAAATTGGGTCGTTTTTACGACATAAGCTTATAGGTTTTGTAGAATGTCCCGAGAGCTTTCCATAGAGCCCTAGGTCATAAAAAATGGTGGTCGGACGATAAAGTTATGAGTGTCAAAAGTTGAGAGTGAATAGTAATCTATATGGAAAAGAGTTTAAGAGAGAAATAAACTTGAGCTTTGTTAAGCTCAACTTATACTTTTATAGGCTTTTTTCTTTACTGGTCTATTATCAGTAGTTTAACAAAAATTTGGATCATTACATTCTCTCCCCCATATAAAGAAATTGGTTCTTGAATTTTTAATCTCACCTCATTGATGAAATAGATGCAGGTATTAACTCTACATAACTTGCTCTGTCTTCCACGCACAGTCATCCATCGTATGATTACTCCATAACACTTTCACCATTGGTATCTCTCTTGACCTTAGTTGACAAATATGATAATCTACTATAGCAGCAGGTTGTTCTTCATATGTTAAATCGCCATCAATCTCCATATTACATAACTGAAGGATATGAGAAGGATCCGAAATATACTTTCTCAACATCAACATATGAAATACAGGATAAACTATAGACAGGTTAGGCGGTAACACCAACCTATATATCACTTCACCCACTCTAGATTTAATCTCAAATGGACTAATATACCTTGGAGTCAGTTTACCTTTCTTATCAAACCTCATCACTTCTTCATTGGTGATATTTTCAAAATACCATGTCACCGATTGAGAATCTCACATCATTCCTCTTTAGATCCATGTAACTCTCTTGTCTACTAAAAGTCATTTTCAATCTTTGTTGAATAATAGGTATCCTTTCAGAAGTGTACTAACTTAGGTCCTGTCAATTGGCATTCATTAATTTCCCAATATAGAGGTGATCTACATTTTCTTCCGTAATAAGCTTTATAAGGAGCCATTTTAATACTAGCATGGTAACTATTATTATAAGCAAATTTAATTAATGGAAAATGCAAATCCCAATGACCACCAAAATCAATAACAGACATCCTAAGAATATCCTCTAAAGTCTGAATAGTTCTCTCAGACTGGCTATTTGTTTGAGGATGAAAATTAGTGTTGAAGTCTAATCTTGTACCCAAAGTTTTTTTAACTCTCGTCAGAAAACTGATGTGAAGTTGGAATCCCTATTAAAGACTATAGATTGTGGTACCCTATGCAAACACATAATTTTTATTGATATATAACCTGGTCAACTTATCATTTGAACAGGTCTTCTTGATAGGTAAGAAGTGTGTAGAATTTGTTAATCATTGGAAATGAAGTGCTTGCTACAACTCTTGTTTTAGAAGCTATAAAAAGTAGAATCCCCCAGTGCTTGCACCCTTACTGTCCAATTTCTTTTTTGTTTTTATTTTTCATGCATAGCAAGCATTCTATATATGTGTTACTCTTAGAAAAGAAACCAATTTTGATATTCTCAGGTTTTTAGGCAGTAATGGCACTATTAAGTACAATACCAAGGTTTATAAAGGAGTTTTGATTCTTAAGACAACAACAAGCCATATTGGTCCCGAAAACCCCTCCTAAAAGTATGTTATTTATTACTTCTTGTTTCTAACTAGTAAACTTGGTCATCGTTGAATTCCACTTAAAGCACCAACCAAATTCATCAGTCCCAAATATTGGGGGGATCAGGGGGTTTGGGTTTTATAAAATTGATTTGTAATGACCTTCTATGTGGGTGAAGTTGTCCATAACTATCTTCTGCCTAATGATGTCCTGAGGAATAAATCACATTCCCACCATATTTTGTTGAAGGTCATTGTTTACATAAGCATTAACAACTAACCTGATGGGGTCACTATTGACCTTAAAACCATGTGTTTTGATCTCAAATTTGATATTTTGTTCCTCTTTGCCCTATAATGCCAAGAATAACATATCTTTGACTTTGTCAACAAAAGAATCTTCAACAAGTGTTAGCAGATGCTTCCCAATATTTTTATCAACAACGATGTCTATTAGCTTAGCAACTTTTACATTCCACACTTAATAAGGCTGTTAACATCAATCACAAATATTAGAACTGTAGTTGTTTCAATTAGTCAGACCACCTCATTTGTCACTGCTTCTAGTTGCCACATTCCTTCAACCTTTAAGCCAATAAACTATGGATGAATTAATTTGGTGTTTAAATGCACAGTTTCTATATCTTTGAATGCATTTCTCAATATCAATTATGAAGAATGAATTGGATCCATTTCATAGTCCTTCCAAGGTAGACTCCTTATCTTAACAACTTCGAGAAAAGCCTTGAAGGATGATCTTGGATGCATCTTCGTAAAGTTATCTTTCTCACCTAGTTTGTGCTTTGCACCACCCCATCGAATTTTTTTTGAAGTAGTTTGAGACTGAAACCAAAATATTATATCCTTAGAACTTATTCTTACAATTTTCATGCCACACACCATATCACCTATAGCCTGAGCAACAGGATATCTAGCCAGGCTATTTGTACTTAAACCTGTGAAATCCATATGGGATTCAAAGAGCCGTGCAGCTATAACTCATATCTAGAAATCACTTAGAGTTATTCACAACCTACATATCTTATTCTTGTATAATAATGCAACACCATCACATTTCACAAGATCCATTATGTTTGGGCACTGAGTAACAATATCTAATGGAGCATCACATAATATCATATCTCATAGCAATTCCTAAGATTACAAGATGTTTGTCTCAACAATTTAATTTTCTATTTTCAGTTGTTGACATGAATAGCAAATAGTTGAGCTAGAAATTCACAAGCATACCTCATAAGAAAAGAAACAAACCTCATACTAGTGTTATAACCTACTATTAGACCCCAAAGTCTCTATATTTTTTATGTATGTGTATAGATGGGGCCATCGAAATCTTCATCTCTATCATTGATTACAACTGCCATAACCAGTGAAGCAATTGTATTCATTTTTTACATATATTGTAAGTGGCAATTGTGTGGGGCTCATAGTGTTGAACCATACAAGGTCAGATCAAAGTGAAGCACCTTGACACGTTTTGCATGACAATTAGCAATCATTCAAACCTTATTCTTTATAAATAAAAGACATGTAGCTTGAGGAATTTCACTGACTAGATAACGCAAACCCAAATAAAACTCCAATCTAGGCTTAGTTATGTTAGAAATAACTTCCCCATGGTCATCGTCATGAAACTTATAAGCCATCACCCTGTCATAGCCAACGAGATCAGAAAACTCCTAAACCATAGTGTCACAAAGCCTGTCTAAGCTTCCACTAAGTAAAGACTACAATCTGGTAGAAGTGTAGTGCCCCATCAGTTGTCATGGTGACGTTATAAGGCTTCATAAGTTCAAAGTCAACAATCAAGCTACCAGTTATTCAATTGAGGATTGCATTTTAAAAAAAAGGCTTTCCAGATGTCTTCTATTTAACTAAAATAGGATTCACAAGTGCAACTTACCCGAAACTTAGGGCTTTTTACAAGGCAAAGGCACTCGTATAGTCAACATTTTTAGTACATTTTCACTGTATGCAATTATCCATAAAGTTCCTCATCTAAGGCCAACAAACATCCAAAAGGCTAGAAAAGCTTGTCTTTCTGAATGTCATTAAGATAAGCAATGGTCACTTTGGAAGATAAGCTATGGTCATTTTGTCAGACTTAGAATATTGATCTTTACCTACTGAACTGGTGATTCGTACCGAGCTTGAGTAGTCAAATGAACTGCTAGAGTCTTCAAAATCGTCACAGAACTTTGCATCCACAGTGTGCTAAGCAATAGTTCTAGCACCGAGTTTTGATCTCCCAAAATTGCTAGATGAATGCCTAGTAGTACTAGAAGAAGTCATCCCCTTCTACAAACTAAAAGAAACAATTGCTAAAAATGACTCAAGTAACAACAAACCCATTTTTTTGTAATCTGTTTTTGGTTGCATAGACTACATATATTTTACAGAGTTTCCATTGAAAAAGTTGCCATCATTGGCATAAAACACATATCAGGTGTCGCCTCGTTAAATTGATGAAGAAGGTCAATTAGCATCTTCAAATTTAGTCTGGAGTTGGTGAGGCTTCTAAGTAATTTATTAAAAAGAAGAAAAAGAAGAAGAAGAAAAGATTGGAAATGAGAATCATAAACCCAAACATCCTTCTTTTATCCTTATAATCGAAAAATAAGGAAAGTCTTTAGATATGATAAAAGTCATAATAGTACTACGAAATGATGGAAGTAAAGATAATGATTTTAAACAACATGATCCTAATGTCACAATAGTTCAAAGAAAAATTTGACTCAATTTTGATCAACCTAGCAACTCAAATTTAAACCTAAAGCTCTGATACGAACTTTGTCACCAACCCAACCTTAGATCGTGATCAGAGCTAAAGGAATAGTAAACTTAAGGTTTATTGGACTCTTAGCAAGTCTAAAATGCCACTAAATCCCTTTATCTATAGTAAAGATGAGATTTCAAAAGGATCAAACTCATGCTGATAATAATCAAATAGTTCTACCAATATACAATACTCAATGTGCTACAATATTAAGATAGCTAATACAAGGGAAATCCAATATATACAAGACTACTGCAACTCTAGAGTCAAAGGTCACCAACAAACATACATCGAATCACCAGATAGGAAGAAGACCGACAAAATACACTATTAAAAGAGATATAAAAAGAAGATCTTGAAAAAATAGTTGAGGGGAGTTAGACCTCACTGAGTGAATTAATAATATGGTTATGTTATTCTCTCCTAAGGATTTCAAATGATACATATATATGTATATATTTATAATATATTACATCCGTAATGCAATTTCATAATATAATGATTTTTTCATAAACATGCATGCATTTCCATAACAATATCATGTCATATAATCATCATAATCACAAATAGTAGTGGAGGATTGACGAATGACCCTATGACAAACCCCTTACCCATAGACTATAGTCGTAGGGGCTCTCTTGTTCCACATGAGTCACTTGGTCCAATGTAGTGGACTGTCATTCGAGAGCCACACTCAATCGAGTCGACACAACCTCACTATAACATGATTGTCGTTCGAGCGTAAGCTTGACCGAACTGCCACAATCATGTTACCACTTAAGTACCATGTTAGATCGAAAAACAAAAGCATGCAAGATTTGGCTAAAATGATAGATCTCAAAACTTTTTCCGAAATCAAAACATAGCAGAAACAATATAACCAAATCAACATGTTTCATCCATACATGATACGGTATAAGGAAACTAATGAATATAAGAACAAAATGGAGATTATACTGACTCCTTGCTTCAGCTTTGACTACGTGCTTTTGTATCCTCTCCTTGTCAATGTATCCTCACATCGTTATTGCATCCTCAACCAATTAGATCTACCACTTGTTCTCCTTGGACAACTTGGTTACCAAGATCCTTTAGTGGGAAAGGAGAAGAAGTCTTGAAGAGATTTTCCTTAGTTGAAAGAAGCCAAAAATGAGACCCTTCTCATTCAAGTTTTGGCTAGGCTATCCAAAAGAGGAGAGAGTGAGTCAAAAAATGCAAGAACACCTTCTTTCCTTCTCAATTTTGGTTAAACATGAAAAAAAGAAGTGTTGTGCATCTAATGCATCACTTCATTCTTTAATCAATCATAAGAAGCCAATAAATGAGACTCTTCTCATTTGTTTTAAGATGGCTATATTAAAAGACCAATAACCTAAATGAGACCTTCGCATTTTTGGCTATGAGATGAAAGAAGGGAGAGAGTACATCAAATGCACCTCCTCCTTCTTTAATCAAATGAATGCTAAAAATGTTACATTACATGCCATCCTTAAAAGACAACCATTAAACAATTTAATGATAAGATCATTACTTCATTTAATGATGATAAAGCATGATAAAAACCATCTTAAATTTAGCAATTCAATGTTAAATGTGTAGCTGCACATTTAGCTATAAAAAACTGAAATATGCCCTTCTTTTTTCTTTAATAACTTTGCTTCAATTTAATTAATCTAATTAAGCAAATCAAACCAAAGTTAAGCCCAATATTAAATATTCATTTGAGCTTCTAATTAATAATTAATTAAATAAGCCCAACATTCAATCATAGGCTTTGAAACCTCTATTTATGTTTCTTACTTTGTTTGATAACCTCCCTAGCAACCAAGTGGAGAATCTAATTAGACTTACATAATTCAAGTTCCAATAAGCCCCGAATTAATTTAATCTCATTAGAATTAATTCCAGCTTATTAACCAAATGTCATTGCACTAAAGATAATTAGTTGAACTCTTGAATTACTAAATATTATGAGAACACATGTTTCAAATAAGATGTCCAATTTCACACTTTATTATGAACCATATTATAGCCATCCACATAATAAAAGAGTAAAATTATTATTTTACCCTTATGTTGTTTTTTCCTTCTAGATCTCTCGTTTTACTCTGTATGGTGGTAAACACACAAGATCTCATCTTGGTGTTAAGATTTGATGGATAGTTAGTCCATCAAATTATTGGCACCAGTTTAATCACCAATCTTCGTAAAACATCTAGAAGTAATGATATTACTATACACTCTTTATTTGAGTGAACGTTCCCTGATACATGTTTCAATTAATAATTCTAACATGTAGACACTGAATTAATACTCTGTAAAAATCCATTCCGATTATATCAAGAATTATAATAAAACACATATAAGTTCACCAATCATCAAGATTGGCTCGTAATAAAAGAAAGTTAAGGTGTATGTTTTAAGACTAAAGTGACAGCCTACTTTATTCTTTAAAACATAAATGATTTCAAATTCATTTAATAGTGCTATTATTGATAGTCAACTACTATCATGATATGAAACTCATCATACCCTTGAAGTAAACTCCGTACTTGCACGAAGATAAATCATAACATTACAGTTTAAGCCATAATCAAGCGACCAACTTGATTATTCAACTGTGAATCAATTATCTTGATACCTTATGACTAGATATATAATGCTCATACAAATAAAACTAAACTCTTTTATTTTATTAATAATAAATATTTTCATTACAAAAATAATAGGAAGTAGATTAAGTTATATGTAAATACACTTGCTTTCTAGGACACTATATTTACATAACTCCAACATATCATATATTGGTTGGTGTCCGAGAGCAAGTTCGACTGAACTGTCTTAACGACGTCATATCTAAATCAATAGACCCAATACTAACCCAAATCTATACCCGACCAATTGACTCATTGTGCGCACAACGTAGTGACACCTACCAAGTAGCTTATACTATAACAATCATCCACATTATCCATAATAAGACAACCATAACATTGCACAAACAAAATATGTATACATATGTCATTCCATATGTATAAATGTCATGTTTGCATATGAAAATGATGGTGATTTCTATGATGAATATGAAATTCTAATGCATGTTCATAACCATGAATATTAACTCACAAGTAGAATGTGCTCCTTCGCGCCAAACCTACTATCTTGAAATAGAGGGTTTAGTTCCTGATTGATCTATAGAAAGAAAAGTCGAAATGACCATTAAGATTTAAAACCTAAACCAATTTTAGGCACTCCGAGAATAAGACCATGAGTCAATATTAAAGAGCTTTATTTTATATTTTAAAACGACCATGTCACATTTTACAAGGAGCCTATTAAAAATTTCAACAAAGTTTCCCCTGTAAAATGAACATCCCCCTTCTGAAAGAAGGGTAATTCCTGTATGAAAAGACACTTTTATGACCACTAGTAATCACAGCTCAATTTGGACCTCCAAACTTCATGTCCATGCCCAATTGAGTCTAAATTTACATCACAAAAATTCATAATAAATCCAATCATAATTCAAGTATACTAATTTCTAACCCATACACCCTCATTTATTCTCAGTACATCAAGATAGTTCCAATTCTAATCAATAACAACTCAATTTAATCAATTTCATGCATTTCTATAAGAACATAACCCTTTTAAAATTTTTATCTCACAAACTATGAGGAATTTCAATACGTTGTTTTTATAAAAATTGATTTACATAATATTTGGGAATTTTTAAAATGATGTTTCAACCATTTTTGGGCTAGTCGAAAAATCACCACTGTCACTGGAGCATGGAGTACATGGGCCAACGCCAGAGGGGCATGATCTTCACCACCTACCTCAAAACAACAAGCTTATCTCCAGGAATCCAATGGCACTGGTCTCATGTCAAAACTCCTCCTAGTTTGTGAGAATCGAAGGTTTAAAACTTAAAGTTGGCCCATTTGTGTTCATTGGCAAAATAGGCCGATTGATGTCAAATTTCCCTCCTTTCCTACATTTTTAGGGCCCATTAGACATGATAATTGTGTTATTTTCACCAAAATGACTAAAATAGGATATCAATGACTTACCTAAATGAACTGAAACTTCCAATCGTGATTCCTTCAAACTTGGGTTGTTTTTAAAGAAACAAGTTTATGGGTTTTTAGAACGCCTTGAGAGCTTTCCGTAGAGCCCTATTTCATTGAAAATGGTGGTGGGACGGTGAAACTATGAGCGTCAAGTTGGAAGTGAATATAAACCTATAGGGAAAAGAGTAGAGAGAAATGAACTTAAAGTTTTCTTAGCTCAACTTATACTTTTATAGGCTTTTCTCTTTATTAGTCCATTATGAGTAGTTTAACAAAAATTTGGATCATTACACCCAAATTCTTAGCCTAGTAGATGGTGGCTTTAAGAGATGAAAATATGAGGGAGAACTCAATGTTTGAGAGCTTAAAACTTGTGTGAGAGAGAAGTGAAAATGATCCACTCTTCATCAATTTATGCTTATAAAAATGGAGAGTTTTATACTGCCACAAGTAACCAATTACTTGTTGTCTTTATTTTTCTTGTAAGACAAACTTTACTTGTCCACTTTGGTTTACTTATGCAAATATGGACACACTATTTGCACTATTTTGCTACAAGAAGGTACCTAAGGATCTCATAAATTTTTATCTCATGAAAGCTAATCACTAGTCAAGTAAGAAATTATTATGCAAGGGAAAATTGAACCTGAAATAGTAAATCACGAAATGATATCCTTAAGAATGAACGAAGCTTTATAAGAAGAAAGCTTCAAGTTATAACTATTTGTACCAAGTTTAATGAAATAATCGAATGATTTAATTACATAGTCCTCTCAAATCAGTTTTGGTAGGAAAGTTAAAGTTAAAAAGAATGTGTGACTGAATTTAAGACATACTTAAAGTGAATAAATTTATTATAGATAAATTCTGGTGTGTATTAACTACATATGGAAAGAGAGGACTTATTCTGCCAAGTTCTTTACATCTGCAATAAAACCTGGTATGTTTTCCCAAAGCTAAGAAGTAGAACTTGTATATGCTTAGCATTACAACCATATACAATAATAAAAACATGCTCCTACAATCTTTAATGACTTGCTTATTCATACTACTGATTTAATGAATTTTTTCTGGTTATGTAGCTTCGCCCACTAGCAGCTTGACCGTGTTCTGTCTAGTGACAGTGTCTGCCAAAACTATATGCGTGCACCTGTTAGTCTATAGATCAATAGTTGTTCAAGAGGATGGTTTCTTGCTTGCAAATTAAGGAGAAAAATTCATTAATAGTTAAGAGAATTGATGAATAGTGTTAAGATATTTGTTGATATCTTATTATTTAATTTTGACATTATTTAATAATTGGACTTTCAAGATAAGGTTGATTGAAATTAAAATCCTAATCAAGATGGGATTCAATGTAGATTAAAAAATGGCTATCTATGGAGATTTGGTTTGATTTTTTGCATATGTAATATGGCTGAGATTCATGTATCTACAGGGCTTATTGTTGTCATTTTTTGAGAGTAAAATTGACATATGTTGGATGACTTGGCAACTGGATATCTAAAGGATTTTGTCAATGATGTTTGTGAGCTGATTGAGTTGAGATAAAAGTCCATTTGTTGCAAACTTCTTGACTGATCACGTCACCCTTGGCTGAAGGTTTTTGTGCTGCGTTTTTATTAGAGTAGTCATTCTTTTTGGGAGTCAAAGAAGCTATTTTTCTAATGTGTGGTTAATACGATTTTGGGACTGTGTTTTTGTGGCTGTTGATGTTTTTCATGTCTCAGTGTGTTCTATTGTTTTATGGTTGATCGATTTTGGATTTGAGCTTTTGTTTGTGGTTGTCAATTAGATGGGTATGTTGCTATGCTAATTTCACGTTGATGATTAATCCATCTTATTGCTGGGTTTAGTGTGGCTCCAGTGTGATTTAAATGGAGCTTTGTTTTTCCTTGTTTGGATAGTTACAGATTGCCTCTTGTTGGGTTTTTATCATATATAGGTAAACCTTGTGTGGTTGGTTTTGTAGTTTTTGGTGTACAAAAATTTCCAAATTTTTTCGTGATTTTATTAACTGTCGTACCTGATCGTTTGAGTGGCTTTTGTATGCTGATTAGGTGTTGATTATGTATGTTCTGATGGTTGCCAATATTGGAGGTGATGTTCAAAACATTCCAGCAGCTAAATATATCATTTTCAATTGGTGAACAACTTTTCAATATGTCAACGAAGGAACTGAAATAATTAAAAAAGTTGTCTTCTTTTTATCTCAAGTGTTTTCATTTATGTTAAACTTTGTTTAATAACTTGAGTTGTTTATTTTATTTCGTTATCATTAAACATTGTTGAGAAAATCCTCTCTTGAGATTAAGTTGGTCGTGTTATTAGGTATGAAATACTTTCATATATTGTGAGGAAGAAGGACAGTGTCAAGGGTTGAGTGATATCGACTCAATAAAGCCTTGTATGAAAATATTGTTATTAGTAAAAGTATTAAGCTGAGTGAGGGCCCCATAGATGTAGGCAAATTGTGTCAAACTGTGTTAATAAATTTGGTTGTTGATTTTTTATTTGTGTTTGTGTGTTTAATTTTGTGCTAGATTTGCAAAACTAGATGACCACATGTCGTTAGAATAATCAAAATAAAATAACTAGACTATTACTATACCAGTAGTGAGTTTAGGTCGATCCCACAAAGAGTATGTGTAAAGTTTATGAAATAAAATTAATCGATTTCTAGGTTTAACGAGGGGTTTTGTTTTTAAAAGAAAAAAATAAAATGAAACTAACTAATAAAAATATATTAAAGAAAACATGCAAAAAATTTTGATAAAAGTGGGGAATTCTGTAGGGACCCGGTTCTTTGGTTCAATCTTAGCCTACACCCTAACTAAGCATATTTTATTGATTTGTTATACTTTAACCTTTCCTAGCAACTATTAATCGTGGGTTAATAATTAACCCGAGTTTTCCCTAGGTGTTATTTAATCAAGATAAGATCGTTAATTAAATCTACCCACCGAACAACCTAGGATACGATATCTAGATTTAATTAGGCAATAGCATTATAAATTAAGAAAATCGATTAATCAAAACAACAACCACATACGATGCATTATTTAACTTAGGTCATGCTATTTCTAATGATTACGAATCATTAGTTGCTACATATGAATTTAAACATAATAATTACGGCTTATATCGAAATTCTAGCAATGAGTTTACAATTAAGGATTCAATGAACGCATTAAAATTATTATCTCACAATATCTAATATATTCATATACAAATAACCGAATAATAAAAAAAATCTGATTATCTATATACAATACCCAATTCAATTAATATAGGATAATATAATCATTTTTTAATAAAAAATAATTAAAATTACTTATCTATAATGATCCGCATTAATATCACCTCCTCATCGACGTCGGAGAGTTAGATTTAAAAAAAATGCTTGAGCGCGTATTCCTAATTGACGCTTAATTTGTTTCAGCCCACACCATTCTTCATGATGTGACAAATAAGTTTGAATGGCCTCTTTTCACTCCTCCCAATCTCTTGTGCAGCAGCTCTTCTCCAGCTTCTCGCTGTTCAATCTTGCAAGCTCCTCTTCACGCCTACGCCACCAAGCCCTCTTCACGCAGCCAAGCCACCGGCTTCTCCAAGCCGTAGACCTTCACGCCCATATTGCCGCAACTCCCTTCTCCACTGCGCTGCCTTCCACGCCTCACTGTTACTTGATGGGACAAATAAACCTTCAGCCTGTTTGGTTCACATAATGGAATAAATAAGGAATAGAATAATTATTCTTTAGAATAGAAAAGATGAGTAATAAAATAAAATGTGTATTACTATATTTAGTTTAAAGCATGGAATAGATAAAGAATTGTTATTCCATTGTTTGGTTTGAAAATATAAACTTGGAACAGGAAAGGAATAATTAACTAAAAGACCAAAATATCCTTATCCTTATCCTTTATTATTATTATTATTATTATTATTATTATTATTATTATTATTATTATTAT